>BGPT01002532.1:0-42544 GCA_003297045.1 Symbiodinium sp. clade C Y103
AGCGTCTGTGTGTAAAAGCGTTTGTGTGTAAAAGCGTTTGTGTGTAAAAGGGTCTGTGTGTAAAAGGGTCTGTGTGTAAAAGGGTCTGTGTGTAAAAGCGNGAAGATGTGAAGATGTGAAGATGTGATGATGTGAAGATGTGAAGATATGCAGATCCAACTTTTAGAAGAACCCTTCGCTCAGACGCTCTCGGGAAAAACTCTGATATTTGCAACAAAGACTTTGTCACCACTGATCTTGCAAAAACTTCCCTCACCGCTGCTTGCCAAGCGGCGCCATACATCTGGATTGAAGATGTTGATCTGAAAAACTCCTCATGGAAAAGGGAATGCATCACAAATGCATCAAACCCCTCGGAAAGCTTCTGGCTCGGGTGGAAGAGACCAAACACAACCATCGTTCTACTGCCGTTGCCCGAACTTTGAGGAATGGCCTTTCTTCCCACATACATAGTAGGACTTGGCAGAGTGATGTTACCGCACTTCTTTCTGTGTGGAAGCAATTTTCCGTCACACAGGCACTCCATATGACTCCACGTCGGACTAGACTATGTTCCACCGAGACTTCAGGCCGCTGCCTACAATACCTGCAGCTGCCAGCGTCAGGACACCTGCAAGAAGACCACACACTGCTACTTCCATGACTTCTTCCATGACTTCTTCCATAACTTGTTGCATGACTTCTTCTTCTTCCATGACCTCTTCCATGACTTACATGACTCTCCAAACTGTAGCAGCATTGCTGGGCCTGCAATGAAGACTAAGAAAAGGCAGTTTAAGCCCAGCAAAGTCCACGTGCTACTCTCAGTCCTGGGAGGTAAACCGCACACAACTCACTCACCAGGCTTCAAGCTACAAAAACCTCATTTAATGTTTGGGTTGCCCATTCCATTGACATTCAGACTGTCCATTCTAACGTGCATTTCTTATTGAATGATCAGAAAATCTGACGCATCGTTTGTTCAGTGGGTATGTATTTTTTCATCCCAGCGCGTCTTTTGTCTGTCATTATATTAATATGTTTCAATTGCTGGCTTTTGTCTTGTTTTCGTGTCATCTCCGTCATGTTTGAGTTTTCTGTCACTTGTCACTTGTCATCTTTCCCTGTCATTGTGGTCGCAAGTTGTTTCAGATCTGCGGGTCAAGCTCAGGAGGCCGGGTCCAAGAGTCCAAGGTGCTTCTTGTGTTTTTTACTTGCTTTTGCATGCTTTTCCGCTGTGCACTCATGATACAGAGGTTCTGCAGGCGCAAGGAACCAACGACGATGTGAGGACATACGAAGTATCGTCTGTCACGCCTGTGCTGGTAAGACCTTTGTAAGATTTTTACCTTGAATCACCTGAATCTTGACCATTTTGGGTGACAGATGCCGTTGAAATTGCAGCCTAGTAACATATTGACCCATTCTTGCAGCGCCTTTTTCGACTCTGGCGGCAAGTTCGCAAGACCTTGTCGAAACTTAGCCTGCACTGCTTTGGAACAGAAGACTGCATAGTTTCAGCCTACTTTTTGACTGCTTTGGAATTCGGACTCCGCTTCACAACTCATAACTCATAACCCAAATTTGACACCTCCTGGTCTGCTGACAGCTTGCCGCGGCGCATTTTCAAAAAGTCTACTGGCCTTAGTCAGCTAGGAATCTGTGAAGCCCCGGGATCCAAATGTCTCCCCTTACCTCTATCCGACTCTATCCTCCAACGGCTGTTTGTGCAGCAAAGTCACATGTCTTCATCGTGCTTTGGCCTTGGCAAGCTGTGATAGGCCGGACCTTGGGTCCTACGGCTATACGGGCCTCACACTCACCGTGAACTTCTTGATATTATGCACTGCTTCTCAAGCACTTGGCGTCAGCCCATCCGTTACACAAGTGCATGCAAAACTTACTTGGGGATGCGGCTCGAGCCCTGCTTCCTTTTCCGAAACTTTTGCGTCTGGGTCATCAGTTGCTTCCTTCGTCTCTGTCTTGGTCTCACCTTTGACTCCTTTGACTTCTTGCACCTTCTCTTTCATCTTCTTCGTCTGCTTTTTGGCACCTTTGGCCTTTTTCGTGCTTTGCGGCTCCGAGTCTCCTGGCGAAGGCACGGCATCTGCAAATATCTGCAGTAGGACATGTCTGCTTGTCAATCACGGCTCTACAATGCTCTGTATACATGCTTCACTCGACATGCCACTTCCATAGTCAATAGTCTTCACACTCCTTGGGTGAGTTCGGTGACCTCCTCAATTTCATCGCCTTCTGTCTCAGTATCGTTCTGCTCGTTCAGCTTGTCATCGTTCTTACATCAGGGAACACCGCTCAATTTATCGCAGCGTGGAAGGGAAAAGATTGAGAACACTGACACATTTGGAAAGGCTCAGCCATAGAGACACTTTGGCTGAGCTCCTTGCAGCTGCATGTTTTGGAGTTTTTGCCTCCTTGTCCCATGATGTTGGTTGCGATGAAGCACCACTAAACACAAAGACCTTGGGCATGTTCATTGCATGCTGCTCAGTGGAAGCGAAGTACCCTACTGACTGGTTGCGCCTTATTCATGTAGCATGCATTTTCAGATGTGTTGCACCACAGGTGCGCAAACCACTTAGCTCGTGGCTGCTGCTGCCACGATGCCAACCTTAGCATCAACTCAGCATCGCAGCTTCACGTTTTCGACAGCAGTTCCTTCTGCACTGAAATTGGGACAGCAATGGGACAAATGTCTCAGATTGTCTCAGGGCCCTGGCACCCCCGGCCACCTTGTCAAGAGAATGCCAGATTCAGAGAAAGGTGTGAAATAGTGTCAAATATTGTCAAATAGGAAACAATTCCAATTCTGAACCACTTGGATTTCAAGATGTTGGCACCAAAGAAATCAGAATACAAGTGGAAATGACTCAGCGCTGCAAAATCCCGGTGCAACTTCTGTCATCCAAGCAACCAAGGCGGGAAGTGCTTCACTAGGAACAGACATATATAGTTTGCCTGTCAAGCTTTCATATGTGCACTTGATCTTGTCAATATTCCAATGATCTTCCAATGCTGCGCTAAACGCAACAAACAGTTTTGCCACTGGGTCTCCAACCGCTTTGGCTAGGGGGAGTGCCCGCAAACGGCGAGCAACAGCTGTTTAAGTCTGAGTACCAGCTTGTAGCACTTGTTCTGTCTCTCATACTTTCAGAGCCTTTCAGGGCCTTTCAGGGCCTTTCAGGGCCTTCAAGAACCCTTGTGCATTGTCCGCATTGCTTCCTACTACACTGCGGCTTTGGTAGTTAAGTGGGCATGGCCCTTTCGATTTAAGGCTGCGGATTCTCGTCTCGTACCAGGCAACGTCAGGTGCACCGACTGTGGGCTACAGCACAGCTGCAGGTGCAAGACAGCAGTGCCATTCCAAAACCACAGGACGTTGCAGAACCTTTTTCTGTGAGTGACGGCTCAGGTAGAGACGGCACACTGGTGAAACAAACCATGAAATCGATGAAAAATAGAAGTCAATGTGTAGATTGCGGCAGGTGCACAAGTTTTTGCACGGCCATTTGCGTAGCATTTTGTTTCAAGATCTTTCAAGTTTCCTAAAGGCCCTAAAGGTCCTAAAGGCCCTTTAGGCCCTAAAATTGCAAAGGAAGGCGAGCTGCTCACTTGGAGGTCTTCAAACTTCTCATCTTTCGTCTTTGAATCCTGGCGTCACGAAAGGGGGGGCCGAGGGGGGGCCCTATGTTTGCTGAAAATGTAAATGTCATTTGGATTTGACCTTGCACCGAACTTGCACCTCTAAGTTTGCACAAGTGTCAAGCAATATATATATATATATAGATATATTGTTATATTTGATCACATCTCATATATTTGATTATTGAAAATGTCTGTTTGGATATGTAAATGGCTGCAGCCGTCAACCTCATGCTGATGCTGACCAAAAGCAGTTCCAATATAGCTAGCCACAAGACATGCTAGAAGCGTTCCGCACATCCTTCATCCTTCCGTGCATGTTTCTTCGCTCGGTCCTTTCTTCAACTGCCGACAGTCGTTCCACAATAAGGTTCATTTCCAGCGTCAACTCCTGCAAAGCAAGGTGCGCGCACACAACAGTACTGAAGAGCGTGGAGCACCCTTCATCCCCCAAAATGCCAGAAGCCGCATGTATCAAAGCACTCGGAGGTCTCTCCCCATCCATTTTGCAGGCATCTGCTCTAATTGACCATGTGCATGTGTACTATGTGTCAAGTCTTAATTTTCTCTTGAAATTTCAAGAGATGTCAATCGTCAACTACAGTCGCACATCCAGGCAGCATATCCTGTATTGAGCAGGCGAGCACCGCCAACAAGTCCAGGTACATGATGCCTGCTCGGGCATTGTCTTCACCGGCCTTGGTCCAGAAAATCTAGCCATGGAGCGCGTTGAGTTCACAAATTGTTCACAGAACGCCATGGAACCAGGAAGCAGAGTTCGTGGCTCCAGTGTACCGGACAACCTCCGGCAGGACTTGCTGCATCTCGTCCGCAATAAAGCCAAACCTGCGCAACATGCATTGACAAGCAACGCTTTCTCGCCTTACGTGACCGCTTTGGACAGGCCTAATTCTGGCTGGATCGCTCTGCATGTTGTACGCCACGGGCCGGAGCATGTTGAGCAGGGAGACCTTAAGCAAACTACATAGCAGCTTAGCATGTGCACCATATTGCAACATGCAATGCATTTGAAGAGCCACCAAGACACAGCAGACTTCAAAGTCCGCATCTATCCGGGTCTGTTGTGGATGTCTTTGGGCATACGTGTGTCCTGTGTAAACACACATGACATGGGTTCATGGATGGATTGATAGCCAGATTGCAATCTACAAAGGTAGAACGGTAGATAGATAGGAAGGTACGCTCAATAGATAGGTGCATAGACACGTACATAGATAGATGAGATTAGATGAGGATAAGACAAGATAAGAAGAGAAGAGAAGAGAAGAGAAGAGAAGAGAAGGGAAGGGAAGAGAAGAGAAGAGAAGAGAAGGCAAGAGAAGGTAAGATGGGATAAGAGAAGATAACATAGGATAGGTAGATAGGTAGATAGATAGCCCTCCCCAAGACACAGCGATAGTAGCTCTGATGAAAATCGCAGGGTTTTTGGCAGTCGGGACGCCTTAATAGAGGGTATTGTTTGGTTTCCATCTCTGGGTCTGGGAGCGCGCCGTCTTTTGTCGGCCATGAAAACTCGAATTGAATCCTGGACGCCTGGAATCTGCTGTTTGATTGCAAAGCTGGATAAATTGTGCATGGCATTTGCACGTACATGTACGCTGAGAAAAAAGTACTTGTTTTTGTGGAGTCTGGTGCTTGGACTTTTGCAAATGCAACAGATTCAAGATTCAACATTTTTGTACAATGTATAAACAGTCCCACTCCCTCTTGAATTTCAAGGGTCGCAGCAGAACTTGTTCATACTTTTTCTCTTCCAATATGTTGCAATCGGCGCCGCGAATGTGAGACTTTGTTGTGTCAGTTGCGAAGACTACACTTTCTCACAGCAAAGCCGTTTTTGTTTAAATGCCTACTACACTGGTTCAAGGGATACTTCTTGAAAGAAATTGAAATCATGCATGCAAAGGGACGGCTACTACAGCACACCTTCTTATAGGGACTGCACTTTCTGGTATGAATGTCACACTTTCTTGAAGGAATGGCACTGTCTCATGAATCTGCATGCGTTTTCTCCAAGCACTAATGGACATCGGCAGAGTGACAAGAAGATCTTCAAACTTTGAGAGCAAGCATGGGAAATTGTTTGTTTTGTTTGTGCAGGACACATGGGTCCATCACAATAAGCATGTCTTGCATGCCCACGAAAACTGGGTCTTGGCAGTGCAGGCATCATGTCTGCACTATATCTTATATACATGTATTGGTGCACATCTGCATACATATGGAGGCATACATGACATATACATGAGTCATACATGTGTGTAATTGTGTGTAGTTGGTCATATCTGCCATACCACCGGTCCATTTCTTCATCTACTCAGCGAGTTTTCCCCGTATTTGTTCATATCCATCGTATACTCTTCTCACCCTTCTTTCAGTATACTCAGCATAGTAATTATGGTTACTATATAAACACATATGCCAGTATAGTGTATCCTGTGCGTGTGTGTGCCAGTGTGAGACGTATTGACTCGGCTCTCGGCACTAGAATTGACTGTGCGGTTTGCAATGGCTGCCATGATGGGCTGGATGTTCGCCTGAAGCAGTGCCAGGTTGTCCTTCGAATCCTTCACAAAGTATTTCAAAGGTCTTCGAGGCCAGCTCATGGATGTAATATGATGTAATTATACTGTAAGAATGAAATTTTGCATGGCTGGCTCATGCTGAACGTTGAGACCTGCCTTCAAACGCCTGTCAGACCACGCATTGGATCCTCAAGATTCACAAGTTCACGGCGAATTGACAAACTTAATTCGCAAATAGATGTCGTAGTAGCTGGCATCGTATGTGCAGAACTTTTAGCAAAGCGAGGGTTAAGAGTCACATCGCATACGGTCAGCTGCAGAATTTCGACAAACAAAAGCAGTCACGACAATTCACAACCCACGTCACAACCCACCATAAAATATAATATCATAGAATCAATAGAAGCATGATTCAAGCTGTCGTTGGGCTTCCGACCAAGATTGTATCCCTCTGCATCTGCCTCAATAATGTGGCAAAACAAGATCGAAATGCAGGGCATGGTGGAACATCAAATCAAAACTATCGGATCGCATCCATAGCAAGATGCAAGGAGACTCCATCACTACTATCGGTTCTTTTTGTTCACTCTTGCCAGTTCCGCCTGAGGTGGTCTGCAGAAGGAAAGACACGAAGCTTCAAAGCGCCTTCTGAAGCGAAGGATGTTTGTCGAAAACACATCATTTCCTTGTTCAGTGGCATGGCAAATGATTGCCGTCTCACAGTCCACTGAATGCTGTACAAGTTAGCTCTGTTCAGAACTGCTCTGATCCGTAAGAAGACCTGAAGGTCTTGTGGTATGATACCTTGAAGGCATCGAGAGCCAAGGCAAAATGGGGGCCATAGCTCGGATGATTTGAATTCAGAATGTTCATGTCTTGGCAGATTTGCGACGACTGATTGCAAATCCGCGTCAAAAATGGCATCTCTGATGGGAAAAAGCAAATTCCATGCAGCCGAACATGGCCGAACAATGCCGAACATGATCTTGGCGTCCGAAGGGAGGAGTGGAGAGGAGTGAAGCAGCGTCCCGATTTCACGACAGCTGCGACAGCCTTCGGTGCTCATCAGCTCCTCTGCATGATGGCCTCGATGACATCATCAGTGAGCCTACCACCTTTCTCCTTGATGACCTTCTTGTTCAGCTCTTTGTTGGTAAAGCCCATGTCCGCCAATGCCTTCAGCATGTCTTCCATGGTCTGTGGAGATTTCTCGCCAGGGAATGCCATCCCAGATCTCTGCCCATTCGCAAAGTAGGTATTTGCCGCATTGCTGATCACATCAACAACGCCACTGAAGATTCCCCACTGGGAATTTTGCAATGAATCTGTTTCAGCATCAACACCATTCAGGGCACAGCTGCGCAAGTGTCCATAGAAAGTGCTCCAGTCCATTCGAGCTCCTTTGTCTTGTGCATCTCGGCCAGTGAGATCCCTGAAGATTGTTGCGGCAGTCTCCCGGGAGTACTTGTGGCCTTGTGGAAATGTGTTCATCAAATCATCTGCCGCCAAGAGATTGTCTTTGTCTGTATCAGCATCCTGGAAGATTTTGAAGATCTTGGGCTCAAATTCAGGCAAGCTGAGATCGATGCAAGCTGCAACAAACTCGGTCCAATGGATTGCAGCCTTGTCTTGGCTGAGATTCATGGCCGAAGTAGCTCGATTTGCTTCGCCCTGTTCCACACCGTGCTTCATGAGTGCCGCTTCCAAAGTCTCACCGGACAAAGAGCCATTGCCAACCAAATCAAGCTCGTTGAACAGCTGTTTGAAAGTTGGCATCTGGTTGGGAGGCCAATCTTGTGCAATGGTTAGGGCGATGTTCTTGTACAGAACTGACCGGCAATGGACAGTGCCAAGTCTCTTGAACAATTTTTCCCTCTTCGCATCATCCAAGCTGCCCTGCCTGCCCTTTGGCACAGCTTTCTTCAGGAAAGCACTTCCCAAACATTGAGATGCAGAAGGTCGCCTCTGGCGCTCTTGCACCAGCATGTTCTTCAGAAGCTCCTGAGCATCTGCAGAGGCTCGCGCTGACTGCGCAGGCCGTGGCTTGCTGCGCCAGAACTTCACAATATCTTCGAAGTTCCCCTCAAACTTCACTCTGAAGGGCATCTCCCCTGTGAGCAACTCAAAGAAGACACAGCCACAGCTGAAGACGTCAGCTTCTGGTGTGATTTCTCCCCACCAAACTTCAGGAGCCATAGTCATTGGAGTCCCCATTGGACGATTTCCTCTATAGTCTCCTGGTTTGAAGTGCATCGCGATGCCAAGGTCAATGACAATCAAATGTGGTTTTGCTGCGAATCCAGTCTCCGAAGCGGAATCTTTTCCAAAGAAAGCTGCAGTCTTCTGACTGGGCATCAGCATGATATTCTGTGACTTAAGATCTAGGTGAATGATGCCTCGCACATGGATGTGACAAATAGCTTGCATCAGCTGCAGCATCGCTTCGGCTGTCCAAGCCTCCGGAATTTCTTGTCGGCTCTTTCTTGCTGCCGAGATATGGCTGTGCAGCTCCCCACCGGGGCAGAAATCGGTAACAAGGTAGATCTGATCTTTGGTGCTGTAGACCTCATAAAGCTTCAAAATGTGCGGGTGATCCAAATTGGTCAAGTTTTCGATCTCCTTCTTCATGGCTTGCATATCCCCCTGCAGCTTGTCCTTCGAAATCTCCTTGACAGCCCGGACCTGCTTTGAATGCTTCTCATTTGCAAGGTAGACATAGCCATAGGTTCCATGGCCAAGTTCCTTGCCCTTGCTGTATTTCACCCATGGAGAGCCCTCTCGTATCGACTCGATTGAGAAGCGGGGAATGGCTTGGACTGACACATCCTGCTGCATTTGAAGAAGTTCGAAGAAGACTTTTTTGAACTCATCCATTGTGAGCCCATTGTCGCTTCTGGAAGCTTGTGTCAAATGAATCTGGCTCCCAACCAATCCAAGCAAACCATCCAAGTAAGTCCCAAGGTTTGAGACCTGCTCGTTTGGGACAGGACGGTTGCTTGATCCAGCAGCACTGACATAGATCTGCTCAGCAACTTGCTCGACCTTCTCCTGTTGCAGGACTGCTTGCACCATGGCCACTTGATCTTTCCTTGGTATTGTGCGTGCGCGAATCTTTTTGCGCTGGTCCGCACGCGAAATGAAGGTGTTGGGCTTGACATTCAGGCAAATGCTGCCAGACTCGCTATCAACCTCTGTGATGGTGGCTGGCATCCAGCACTGGTTGTGGTCACTCCAGTAATCCAACTGATGTCCTTTGACAAGCTGTGACTGGTCAATGGGTTGTCCCGGTTGCCCCTGTCCGGCCATGCCTTGTGCCTTCCCAAATGCGAAGGCTGGGGCCTGTGGCAAAATCAGCCCAGGCGAACCTGCCGCCACTCCGTAGAGCTTCCGCATGTCAGGCACTGGTGTTGTGGGGCGACTGGGTCCCTGACCTTGCGCATAACCTGCCACGGGGGTGGGCATCTGCAGCATTTCGACGCAGGGCTTAACCGGCTCTCGCTCTCCTGAGATCACTGGCCAGAAGCCGTTGGACTGTCAAACGCTAAAGCCGAAAAGATGCGGGCAGACTTCAATGCACCAAAATCATGCTAATCGTTGCAATCTTTCCTCTAAACATTGGGAAAAAACAGTGACATAGCTCAACCGCGTCCCGTTCACGCGGCAAGTCAAAGCATGTCAAAGCATGGTCCAGCCAGGCAAGTGAACAGAACTGAAAAATATTGAAAACATCTGAAAGCAACTAAAAGCAGCTGAAAGCAACTTTGTGTCACATCTGCACGTTTTCAATTCCCTGAGGTCTCCACACTCCAAATGCCGTGGATGATGCCACCTTCCCTGACCAAGTCACTGTCTGTCTTCTATCCATGAACTCGTATCTCACCGTGGTTGCAAGTACCTTAAGATACCTTAAGTATCCTCAAATATTGTTGAGTAACTTGACACCTTCCACCTTGCCAATGCTAAGACATCAACGATGTCAAGCTGAGCCGGCTGTTTCCTGCAGCCCACCTGCCATAGTCAATGATCATTGATCATATGCGCTTTCAAAAAGTAGCAAGAACTTTGCAGAAGTAAATCTAGGGCAGCCGGTGAGTGCCAACCAGCAGGGGTCACCACTTGATGGTCGGGTCGACAAACTCGATCTTGGCATCGCTTCCTATTGTAACGCCTCAGTTTGGGCTTTTGATTGATCTGACAAGCTGATGAAAGCACTGAAGGCTAAAGCAGCAAAGATCGAGTTTGCTCAAGGGTAGGACTCGGAGTATTCACCAAAGAGACGTCGTTTCCAAAGTGCGCGCACCTGCTCTTCCAGGCAATTCTGCAGAGGCCAAGGAATCGAAGAGATTCAAAGAGCATCTGTTTTGCATCCAGAGAAATTCTGGCCTCTGGCAAAACAAAGATGGCTCTAGCCTTGGAGGCGCTGCTCGGAAAGCCACCGAGTCTGTCTCATGAGCAGCTACGAGATGTTTCGAGCAGCTCTGATCATTTTTCTCGGCTGAGGCATCTGCTGTGCAAAGTCCAGCGCCGATGGCAAAGCTCCTCGCAGCCAGGCATTTCAAAAGACGGCTGAACCGAACTCACTGGGCAAACATCGAGGCCAAAAAACGAGGTCAAACTGACATCAACTTATGCCCAGGTGTTGTCCTGCGTGACCAAGGCCTCAAATGTGTGGAACTGGGGCAGGCAACAACTCCATGGTTGTGGTATTGCTATTGGTGCAAATGACGTAACGTTCCGTAAGCCGAACATGAAAGCCCAACACAAAAGTTGCTTTTAACTTTGAAAGAACGTTGAGATGAATTGAGTCCGTCATTTCTGAGCGTTAATGAACTCCCGTGCGTCACCCTGCACAACTTGACGCCCCTTTTTGATCTGCAAGATGATCCTTTGGATGATTTCTTGGGAGGACACGCCCTTAGAAATTCAGCTCACAACATGACTAACTACGCGGTTGCAAACATGCATGCATACAGCATGCGTTTAAGCATGCAGTTCACGCATTTTATGTAAGTCATGTCCTTGCTTGGGATGGGCAAACATGCATCTCCAACACATATGTGCAAATGAGGCTGAGTAGCTTCCACTTTCCAAGCCATGTTGGTGCTGTACGCCGATTCAATGTGGCTACTGCTTTCGCCCGGGCTTTCGTACCTTCAGACCTCAGCTTTGCGTCTCGAACTGCAAGCTAAGAGCTACAGTCACAGTGCTACCGCTGGAGCTGACCATAGGCATCCATTACTTTCCGACTCCCGTCTGCTCATTCCAAGGTGCTTCACAGCTCTTTCTCGGCGTCTCGATTGAGCCTGGAATCGGGCCTCACTGTCACAGTTGCCTCCCGATCTAATACTTTTCTTTTCTCTCTGCGTCACCGTGACATGCGAAGAAAATCAGGGGCAAATACCACAGCAGCTAAAGTCTTGAGTTCCGACTTCAATTCGAGTCAAGGAAGAGAAAACTCTGGACCCGGGACCTGCCTTCAACTCAGATGGCAACCAACGCCATGCCTTTCTGCCAGCACCTCCTTCTGCTAGGAAGAGCCGAAACGCACTGCAGCTGCGTTGAGATTTCGCCTTGGTGGAAAGAAAAGCCGATTCTGCATCCAAATCAGTGCAGCTTTCACTGCAGCTTTCAGTACAGCTTTCAGTGCAGCTTGCAGTGGCACAACTTGCAGTGCAGTTTGGAGTTTTCACTGTGTACTTAAAAGTTTATTTACTCTAGTCTTACTTTAGTCTTACAGTCAGTTTATATACTCAGTTGTTCAGCTTCCCATTTGTAGTAAAAGAACCAGCGAAAAGACATGGATGATACCCGTTGACACTGTTGTCACACAAGGTGTGGCAAAGGCTGCATGCTTTGATCTTGAAACTTCGGCTCACGACTACTGCGTAGGAGCTACCTTCTCAGAGAAGGATGGTGGAGAATCTCCTCCACTACGCGGGGGAAGTACTCCATCAAAGGGAACCTGGATATGTCCTCAAAGCATCTCAAAGCAGTCAAGCCATGCTTGGCTCTGAACAATTCTCACTTGCCTGATAGTGCCTGAACTGAAAGGCGTTATCTGTCCAAGCAATTCTGATCTGGAACCAACCGTGGTTTCCAACAGTGTGTGTGTGTGTGTAAACCAACGGACATTGGAACTGAATCAAAATATTTCCGCGATTTTATATGATATATACACACTAATTTTGCATCTAACTCATGCCAAGCTTCGCCCAGAGGGCTCAGTTCGAATTTCACCAGCTGAAGGGTCGACTAGCTCAGCTTCTGCCGGTGCGTCCTCGAGTTGTATCTGCCTAGCATCACCTTTGAACTAACGAAAGTGTGCTGTATATGTATCGATGTTGTTAACGAGTTAAGATGAGTTAAGCATCCTGACACTTTCAGCTCTTCGGACAGGTGAGAATCGGTGAGAACACAAGAAAAACGGTGACCCCTGTGGCAACAAAACAGGAGAAGGACAAAAGGAAGCTTCAATCCCTGAACGTCAGGGGATGGTCACACCTATAGATGTTTCGATGTTCCCTTTCAGGAAATCCGAGATCCTGTTTTTGGTGGGATGTATTGCGGGCTTTCCATGCGCCAGAAGACCTTTTGTGAGTGATGTGGCTACAAAAGAAAGCTAAGTTTGATGAACTTTGGCTGCGAACCTTGTTGTTGCCTTCGCTTCGACTTGCAAGGCCTTTCTTCACCGTCACGGTAACCTGTGGATTTCGCACCCCCATGCGTGAACAACATCTGCAGATCTTCGCGGACAATTCCGGCCTCGTCTGCGACCGCCACAATCTTCCCCTGCACCCATTTGGCGCTTTGTTCGTTCCACACACGGCACTGGCTGCCAGGCAAAAGTCCAAATCCGTGGCACCAGTTCTTGGCTTCCTTGTCACAACCACTGGTACGGGGGGGCCAAAACGGAAACGCACCTGTTAGTGCATCTATTACACCCATCTGAAAACCCTAGCGCGTTGCTTTTTTAATGGAAGCACAGCATCACAGCAAAATGGGTTGATGGCATGCATGATGATGGTTTGGCTATGTTTGGCTGTTCTTCCAACCTCGTATCTGGGTGGTGTGGTCGGCCATATGGGGCCTACTACTGGTCTTCCTAGTCTATTGCTATTGCAACTGAAATACTCCTTGCCCACCACGGTTGCCAAGCGCATTGCGAGCAACGATGTTCTCTCCTCGGCACAGGGTCTGAAAGAACGCGCCATATGTATCCATATGTCCCCTTTTCTAGGCATGTTACAGGCAGAACTTTGGGCTGTCACACGTGAGATAAAAAAATGCAAAGGGTTCTAAATTCTAAAGGCAATTCCCCCCAACCAAAAGGTAGTTTCGCCATGTTATGCCACGTGTCTGCACGACACCACTGCATCTGCTTCAGTCCAAACTCCATATTGGCCACTCCCAGTCCTTGTGACAGGCAGGCAAAAGCTCAGCGAGAGACTTCTATGCCATAGTATGCTCTTGGTAAAACAGAATCAAAGCCAGGTGACACAGTGCAACCGGTCAAGTGCCACTGCCCTGGTCCAAAGACAACGCCACTTTGCCCAGAATTCAAGATCGTGCAGTCCACAATATCTGCCTCCCAGGCACATTTGAGTCATTTGAGTCCGCCTGACACCTTGACAGCATCTAGTTCGATGGGTCCCAGGGTCGGCCTTTCCATGTCGCAGTAGGAGCCCATCAGCCTGAAAGTCTAAAAGTCTCCAAAAGTCTTAAAGTTTTAAGTAGTTTGAAGTCTAACATAGTCTAACATAGTCTAGCGAACTGAGATGATGGGCTTGCGATGCATCTCAATTAGGCTTCCAGCAGCACACCCCGCTATGGTGCATGAGAGCATGGAGAGGGAGTGGAAGGCTCGCCCTGATATACCAGCTCCAGCACAGCCCTGGGCTGATACAGGGAGAGGTGGCAAGAGGTGAAAACGTGCAAAGCAGCGTTGCTTGTTCCCCCAAGATCCCAAAAGGGGACTTTACGGCAACATGAGCTCCGAGCCGCTCCGAGCCATGAGAATGCTAGTATGAACGGGGAGATGAAAGCAAGACTCTCAAAGACAGGAGCGTGAGAAGATTGAGAAGCGTTCTCAAAACCAAACATAGCCATCTAGTAAATTTTCTGAAGCACATCTTACGATGCGACTGAAACATCCAACCAGGCTGCTCTGATGCACGTTCGAACCAGCTTGGCACTGGCACCCTTGCAAAGTTTGATGCCACCAAGTACATAACAGTCGTATAGTTCACAACAGGTTCCCTCACCAACCTAGCGATAGCAGAACATGTCTTGGATGTTTGGGGGAGCTGGTTTGAGACGGATAGCACTGGAGTTTGAAACACCCCACCCTTCACAAGAAATGCTACTTGCAACTAGAATTCTCATTTTGAGTCAACGTAACAAGGCAATTGTAGTAGCAGTTTGTAGTAACAGTAGCAGCTGTGGCCATTGTCATCCTGATCGTCTCACCACATCCACCATCCGGACCATTATTGCCACGATTATCACCATCCAAGTTGAGACAGCGACCGAAGTGACAACTAAAATCAGTCACTACCGTTAGCAACAGCGGTCGCTCAATGATGCCTCCAAAGCCAGCGATTGATCCAAGCACTCAAGGCGCATCCGTCGGAGTGTCAAGACTGTCTGCTGCTTGTCTTGGGAGGTTGCAATGGTGCAATTGAGGACCGGAGGCAGTGGCAACCTGGCAAGGCCAGGCACTTCAAAACTCACACTTGAACTTAGCTATAGTTCTATAGCCTATGGCATGCTGAAGCAGCATTGTATACTGTATAGCCATGTTGTCATTTTGTCTTCGGTCGGTCAAGCATGGAGTAGTTTCAGGCATGCCACCCTGGTACAGCTTCTATGCTCACGCTGCTGGACACAACCTGTCATGGGCGGAGGTTATGCAACTAACAACTGGTTGCTCTCATAATGTTTAGTAAGTCCATGTGAAGTCTTGCCGTTCTTGTTGGTGGAATTTGGCAGCGCTCTGTCAAAAATGCAGGGGGCACTTCTCTCTCTCCAATTCCTACGCCAGCCAAGGGCACAAGCAAGATATTCGCTTTGCATCTGCGGGCATCATCTATCTGCTTTAGGAGCTGCCTTGGCCCAACTTGCTGAGTTGCTGGCAAAGCTGTCAGAATCTGTGCAGCGTTCTCAATTGTCCTCCCGTCTTTCCAAGCTCACGGCCCAGGCTTGGCATGAAAGGCTTGCTGAAGACCAGGATCTCCTGTCCCAGCTGTCAACACCTAGCGAACGACAGCTGCACAAAAACGAATGGTCCTTCTGCAGCTGATGTAGTAGTCCTCAGGTTTGCGGCTGTCACAGCTGGGGGTTGGGAAGGAGAAGTACGTTGCACAGGTGGGCAATTCATAGCAAGCCTTCTATAGGATGATTTAGGTCTTTGAATAAAATCCGCCAAGGAGCTTCTTGGGCTTCCGCACCTTCCCCGCTCTTTTCTTGATAAATTTGCAGGACGATAAGACTCTGTGCAGCCTTTCATGCTGAATGTCTTGGGCAAGAAGCGGTTTTGCAGCGGCTGAACCAGCTGAAGCAAAGAAAACCGGCAGTGAAACTCGTGCCTCTTGATTTCACCCTGGGCCAAGCTGCACTGCTCCGCTACTCCTGGCCATATAAATCTTATGATGTTGATCAAGAATGCGGGCAACAAGCGTTGTTTGACATTCACCAGGCAATAAGCACTGATGTGCGATCCACCGGATTGCCTTCATCTGATACTTCTGAACCAGGGTCAAAACCCGTCAAAGGCTGCAGTCTACGAAGCATCGCAACGGCATGGCTTTTGGATTTTTCCAGAAGCTTGGCTTGAAGGGCTGCAATCGACAAAGGATGGGGCGGGCATTTTAGGGCTTTTAAAGTACTTTAAAGTGTAGACTTTGAGACATCGCCTCTTTCAATGTCAATATAAGGTGAGACAAGCTATGCAGCTGCTTTTCTTGCTGCAACATCTGGATCTCGAGACCCTGCTTTGAGAAAAAAAAAACAACTAAAGCAAGCAAGAAAACGCAAACCTTGGGTGCTGTGCACATCGCCAGCCGTAGCACAGTCCATAGAACAAAGCATCTGATTCATCATATGCATCTGATGAGGAACCCTGCAGCTCAACTGGTTGCCTTGGAGTCAGAACACGGTTCACCTCCTGGGCTCAGAACCCTGGAGAAGCGAAGAACTACCTGCAAGATCGAATCCGGGCCTTAGCTCTTGTCTCTGCCAGGCACTAGAGATCTGATGAGATCTCTAAATTTCCAGCATCTTCCAACTTTCATCTGCATTGCACAACGTTGCACATCATTGCACATCATTGCACTGGGCTGGGGACACTAGAGAGAATGTCCCCAGCTGCACATGGCGCAACCTGAGAAAGTTGCTCTGAATAAACGTAATCAATAAGATCAATACTAAGGTCAGTCCTCCCTACTTGCGGAGAGAGAAAGATTTGAGGGTCCTGCGAGGATGGCATAAAATCTACTCGCAAAAACGACCGCAAAGAAAGGGGCAGCTCAGCATTCCTCAGCACACAGCCAAGGTTTGAATCTTTCTGCCCAACATTCTACTGTCGAAACCGTGACACTACATACGCAAAACACTCACGCCTTTCTGACAAGACTACTAGGGGAAAAAGGATTGTATATACATAATTGGAGGTGGGATGAAGGGAGCAAAGGAATTTCTTTACTTCGACTTCTTGATGAATGCAGCAGGAACGGTCGTAAGTTATAAGTTGTATATAAGTCATACATGACCAATGTGCGGAGAGGATCTCCAAGAATCATGGTAGCATGATCCAGTATGTTCTTTCTATACGTTCTGCAAGGTTGGAAAGATTTCAAGGCCCGTTGAAACTCAAGAAATCGAAGCTGAGCAAAGCACGCAAAGTTCACCGATGGCAGCAAGCTGGCCCAATTCAGACTGTGCAATGACAAAACCTGAAGACATCGATGTCAAACCATTCTTGTGAACTCCTCAAGTACATTGGCTGGCTGCTGCACATGGGACAGTACCCTGCGGGCGTACCATGGGACACAAAAATACTTGGGAGTCGGCTGCTTCTGTTTCGATAGAGTGGTGAAGCACTATTGCAGAACCTGCGTGTCAGCCCAGAACTGAAAGTAGCTGGGGCTGGGGCTGGGGCGAGGGCAAAGCGGCAAAGCGGCAAACCATCACCGGAAACACCAATGGCTCTTGACACCAACAAAGCATCTCACTTCGAGGATCGTCGATGCATGACTGACAGAACATGAACAAAATTGATCCAGACCTGGCCGCCCAAAGCCAATGGCTGGAGGCGAAAACCTCAAGGCCAGAATGGCTCAGAATCGCTGAGAATGGCACCTGATCTTCCGTGCCTCTACTCCTCTACGCTCTTCAGAGTACTAGGCATCACACCCAAGCCAGGAAAAAGTCTTGACCAATATGGGCCTGAATGCTCAATCAGATTCCTCTGGCTCCAGAAAGGTAAGCAAGATGTGGGGGAACCAAGTCCACAAGTCCCAGGCGAGTCCGACCAAGTCGGCTCATGAACTGTTATGACCTTGGCTGTGGCACCACAGCAGCTTGGCAACTTCTCGCTAGCATCAAAAGAAATTTAACTCACAAACTTCCGAGTTACGGGCGAATGTCCAGGGGCAGTCGTGTCGTCGTCGTCGTCGTCGTCGTCGTCATCATCATCATCACCATCATCACCATCATCACCATCACCATCATCATCATCATCATCATCAGCATCATCACCATCATCACCATCATCACCATCACCACCATCACCATCACCATCACCATCACCATCATCATCATCATCATCATCATCATCATCATCATCATCATCATCATCATCATCGTGATGTTGACATCGCATGTGCGTTAGTATCGCACACGTGTGAGTTCGCGGGTGAAAAACATTCTCGGGCACGAAACCCTGCGTTGTTTTGGGTAAAGTGGCTTCCGTGGTCCCTGAAGTAGAGTCCCCGGGGCTCGATCTGCAGGTTGTCGACAGTGCACAGGACTGTAGCAAGAGCTCAATTGACATGAAAACCGTTGGAGACGGCTGTGGAGCACTTTTGGATGAGGCCGGCGCTCAGTGAAGAAGCAGCAAAGTAGCTCACTCATCCCTCCACCCAATCCATCAACTCATTCATTCAGCCACTTGTTCATTTATTCGTTGAATCTTAATTGATCCAATGATTCATTGACTCATTGACTTACTGATTCATTGATTCAAAGATTGGTTTTCAGCGGTTCCTTGATTTGAAGATTCGCGATTCATTGATTCATTGATTGGTCGATTCACTGATTCATGGTGTCCTTGGTTCATTGATTCATCGATTCATTGGTTCTTTGATTCATTCACAACTGCAACACTTCTTTACTTCTGCATGTCATTTTTTTCCTATAGGCTTTTTTCCTATAGTCATTACCTCTTGTCGAAACTTCTGCCCCGGCACGTGCCGGGCACTTTCTGGGTATAGATATTGTGCAATGCCCCTTAGGTCTAGGAGCTAGGGACATGACTGGCTCCAGACGCGCAGAACTCTTCACTAGCACGGTCAGCCCTGCAAAGAGAAAAAATCAACGGCAACTAATTGAATTGAAATGAGTTAGAAATTATATAATGTGTATATGCATATATATATATATATATGTGTGTGTGTAGATATATATATATATATATCAAGATTGTGCTAGGAAACTCTACAGCGCTAGTAAGATCAAAGCAGTGCGTCACTTGCAACTCGAAAGGCTATGAATTCTGGACAAGGGAGAGCTAACGGGCAAACTTTGCACAAATACATGCTGGTATGCAACGTGTTAGGCCCACCTGGGCCAGAATGACCCAGGGTAGACAGTGCCAAACCAAGCCAAGAAGTGCCACTGGTCAGAAGGAGCATGTCCATCTGTGCCATCCTTAGCTGCTATGTTTCGATCGAGTGGATACCTGCCAAATATCATCACATTCGCATTTTTGACTGATCCCCATTTGGAAGCTGGCCTCTTTGAAAGCGTGAAGGAACCTTGCGGAGACAAAATTTACCAAAATGATGTTTCAAGCGGGCTCTATCCTTCAAAGCTTCTGAAAATCGCGCTGCAAAGTCGCTTTTGAAACTGGGAAAGGTGCCCAACATACCACTGACTAAGATGAAGAGATCAAGATGGGTAGAGCTTCGTGAGGGCGACATCAATTCCTCGGCAACCAGGCGAAGAACTTTCAGTCAGTGAAGGGAATGGTCTTTCCATTGCTCTTCTTTTGAACCTCTCCAGATCTTGCCAAGACTCCACCCAAGCCACGTCCATGACAGGCAAAGAGGAAAGACTGCCAACCTCAGATCAGGGGTGCTGACAATGCTGCAACTGGGGACATTAAAGGGACACAAAGAGGAATTCACTGTTCATGCAGTTCACAGGGCAGAGCAAGTCTTGTCTGACGTTAGTTGCAAGCAAGAGGCTCTGCTGTTTCCAGATGACGGTAGCGGCGACTCCATTTGGGTAAAATGCCGCAATGGAAGGGATGAGAAGAACGCACAATCAAAAAGGGACGCAACCAAATCAAATCACGCGACGCTCCGAGGGGAAAGGGGAACGTCCAAACTGGGCACAGCAAAGACTGGCAACACTGCATCCAAGCGAAACCGTCTGGTACATGGGGATGCCGTGCCCAATCTCTGAAACATCCGAATTGATGCCACTGGTTCAGAGCTTGCCCACTCCTGCGTGAAAGGCGCAAAACCTAGACACGCAAGGGAATGTAAGAACGAGAAAAGACCAAAGCTTCCATCACCAACAACAGGCAATTGGGATACCAGATGTCCTGAGACGGTCAAGTCTTGGACGCCTATTTTGCTCATGGCTCGAATCAATGGAGGCGAACCCAACGCAATGTAGCTGAAGGTTGATAAGAGAAAATCCACTCAGCCAGAACTCTGCAGTAGCAACAAGGAGTTCACCTCAACGACTGCCAGTGTTAGCAACGTGCGTCCCAATCAAGTGAGACTGCTCAAGGCCAATGGGAAGTCAGGTCTGGCAAATCTCTTCAACAATATCATGGGGCCAAGGCCACTCTCGCAGAAGACAAACGGAAAGAAAGCCAGGCGAGTGGCACTTTGCAGAAAAATCAGAAGGCCCAGAAGTGCAAAGTGCAGCACAAAAACCCAAAAGTCCACTCAAGTCTTCCCAAGCAACAGAAGTAGTAATTCCAGAATGGTTTTTGCATGTGATGAAGGAAGCACACCCACCAGGGACATAAACACTGCCGGGAGTGACATGCCAGTTTGACAGGAGCTCCGCACTGGAAGCGATGAATCGGCTTGAGAAGGGTCAAGTACGGACACACGATACACATTGCATTTGCCAGTATTGGAAGCTCCAGAGAGCAAAATGACAAGTTCCACGCAAGCAGAGCTCTGTAAAGAAAGCAAAGGGCCTGAGGAGGTTGAGATTATGGCGGACAAGATTGCCCCGGGGCGCGACGAACTTTGTAGCAAAACACTGAACTCAAGATGTTCTGAGCTGATAGCGGGTAGTGAACGAACAGCACCAGGGGACATGCAAAATGCCAACAAACTGAAATCCAGGTAGATCATACTCCTCAAAGGCAACAGCAAACCAAGCTGTGCAGAGCTAAATGAAAATGAAGAGCTGCCAGATTGGCCAACACTTCCTAGAGGCAAAAAGCTCCCCGGCCACACCAAACTTTGCAGCAGCAGCGCTGAGCCAACTGCTGATAAAACAGGCAGCAGAATTCCAGGTCTCAAGCAAGCTAGTGGCAAAATCAGTATCTCTACTTGCCCAGATCCATGCAGGAAAATCAAAAGGCCAAGGTGGCTGAAAACTGCTGTTACTAGTGCCAGGCCAAGCCAAGAAGAATGTCGTGCTGACATTGGAAGGTCAGCTAAGGAGAATTCCGAAACAAATGGTGAGGAAACGAGACCTGGCCTGGACGCGCCAAATGTGGACAAAAAACTTTCAAGACCCTTCGGACTTCTCAATAACGGCAACACTTCCGCATGGAGCATTCTCGCAATAAAAACAAACGAGTCTAAACGCTGGAGGCTTCGTGCTAGCAAGAGAACACCCAACTGGTTGGCTTTGCAAAGCAATAACAAAAGTTCAAGATGCGAGGGCCTCCGCAATGATGTGAGGACTTCCAAGCGGATGAGATCAACTAACAGAACCCCACAATCTAGGCGCATTAAATATATTGAAAGCATAGAAGCATCAATGTGAGCAAACTGCTGCAACAAGGTCGACACACCTGGTTTGCTGTGATCAAATACTGGCGAAAAAAATGATAGCCGCGAAAGATCCTTGAGAGACACTGAAGTTCCCAGCGTGACTACATCCAAGATTGGGAATGCTTTGCCTGACAGGCTCATGGCCAAAAGCAGCGACCCGAAGCTTTGGAACGCATGAAGAAGCAAAAACAGACCTGGACATTCGAATGAGCCAAGTAGCAGAAGGGAGTCAAAGTGGCCTATCCTTTGCAAAAGCGATGAGGAATTTGCGTGGACATGTTCGAGGCACGGCAGTAGCAACCCGATGCTTGCAGTTGACGAAAATAAAGGGGCTCCAAGTTTACCTGATGAACGCATGGGCAGGGACAAGCCCGCCTGCGCACATGCTGAGACTGAAAGAGGACTTCCAAGCTGCGAGGAGGACCGTACCAGCAACGGGAGATCTGTTTGGGCATCGTCAATTACAAGCAGTGAGTCGAGGTTTCCTGACCCTGCAACACCAGAAGCAAGCATTGGAGTGCCCAAGCAAGCAGCACTCCGCATGGAAATGCAGGATTCCAGATTTGTTCCTTCCAGCACCAAGGTTGTGAAACCCGTTTGCCCAAAGGATCTCAAAAAGGGAGGAAAACCAAAGCCACCGAAGCCCGAGGCGGACAGGAGAAGGCCTAGAGACATGACCTTCAGAGCAAACATGAGCAAATCCAGGCTCATGTAACATTGCAAGGACAAGCTGGCTCCGGGCTGTGTGGGACAGCTAGTTGGTGGAAAAGAACCACAGCGAGCTGTCTGTCGCAAGGACGTCAGGAGGTCCATATTGACGAAGTCCAAGGCAAATATCGAATACCCAAAAAGCTCTCCATGCAAAAACAGCAGTGACTCAATGCAGCCAGTGCTTTGGAGCGATGGTGTTATTTCAAGATATCCGAAGTCCGATGGAAACACTGGCAACTCTGATCAGGAGAAGCTGCGCAAAGGCGAAGTTGCTCCCAAAACTCCAGCATGTTCAACACTTGCTACCTCCATATTCTCCTGTTTGGTGCCTTTAATTGATGCACCTGATCCTATATGCAGGAAATGATGCAGAAGCAGAGCTGACTCTATGTAGGCAGAATCAAAGAGTGGCAAAAAGGCAACGTGAACAAAACTGCGCAGTATAGGTGACAAGCCCGACGTCGCTGCACTGGGGGCAATCAATACAAAACCTAAACAAACATTTCCCAGCAGTAAAGTGAAGATATCAATGCAACAAGGGCTCTGCAACAACAACAGGAAGTCCAACGATGTAGTTGCTGCCACCAAAAGTCTGCTGCCTGGAATGGCAATGCTTTGAACAGAAGGCAAGAGCTCCGAATTTCCAACTCCAGGGATTGTCAGAGCTGAACCTGATCATGTACTGCCATGAGCCGACACCGCATTGTCCAAACACACACATTTCAACAGCAACAGGAAGTTCATCCTTGCAAAGTCTGAGGCAAAAGCAGCTGATTCAACCCTGGCACAGCTCTGCGAGGGTGAGGAAGAGCCAAATGCTGCGAAGCTAAGCACCGGAATCACTGGTCCTGACTTGACGCCAGGTACTAGAACGGAAGTACCGGAGCAAGAGCACGCTTGCAAAGGAATCAAGGGACCAATGGCAATACCAGCATAGACAGAGGCCGCGAAGTCCAGTTGAGATGTGGCTTGGACTGGCAGAAATGTCTCAAGGAAGAAGTCAAAGGCCGGCAACAAGCATCCAGCTGAACCAGCGCGAGAGGTTGATATCACGAAGTCAAAGCACATGGAGTGTCTCGGTGACAAGCTAGATTCCAAGCAAGAGGTGGCTACGGACGGCAGAAAACCTAGCCAGCTGAAGGAGTGAAGAGGCAGAAAACTTCCCAAAGTAATGAAGTTAATCGACGAAGCAAAGAAGGAACCAGCACGACTCATACCTGCAGGTGGCGAGAATGCATCAAGGCAGGCAGAGCTCCGCAATGGCAAAGCACTAGCCGCAGCATCCCCAGCGTCAAGCACAAGCAGACTCAGCTCAGAGCCACAAGCTCCTATAGCAGAAATGAGCACACCCGTTCGTCTTGCCCCATGTAACAAAAGAAAAAAATCCGAATGCGCAAAATCCGATGGAGGTGCTGAGGAATCCCGGCAAAAGGCTTTCACAAACAACAACGATTCTAGACATGCTTCAGATAGCACAAACAGGGTGAGATCCAAGCTACCAATGTTTTGAATAAAGGAGCAACTGCCAGTGCATAAAGGTCTCCTGACTGTTGGCAAGAAATCTGTGAGGGTGCTGCTAAACATCAACGCAGTGAAGGCCAGCTTCATCAAGTTTTGGGCTGGCACGCTTGCATCCAAAATCGGGAGGTCCAAAACAAGGAGTCGATATCCTGTTTGAACCGCTCTCACTACTGGCAGTATGAGACCAATTCAGCTTGGGCCATGCAACAGCATGAAAGAACCAAAGCACGTGGTGCGGAACACAGGCAATGAAGCCTCAAGTTTCACACTTCTCTGCAAAACCAAAGGTGCTGCCATACCAAACGCATCAAGGATTACAGCTGACATCCCGACACGTGACATACTTAAAGAGGGAACAGGGCCGGTCTTTGATGACCTGTGGGGAGATGGCATGGGTTCAGGCTTTGAATGCTCCAAGACCAAAAGCAGAAAGCCCAAAGCCAAGTTCTTCAACGAAGCCAAAGCATCCAGCCATGCAAAGTCCAAAGCCGACAAGAAATGTGCAGTTTGACAAACAGTTTGACGGCTTGTTGATGAAGGGCTGAGATCCGGATAGGACAGCACTTGAAGCAGCAAGAGTGAGCCAACGTTGACTATGTCCAAAGCAGAGGTGTGAGAATCGAAGCAGCAACAACTACTGCGCAAGGGAGGCAAAAATTCCATGCTCACAACACCTGAGTATAACAGCAAGAGTCCCAAGCGCGAAGCCCCTGCTGGCAAAGAAAACAAATCCATCTGTGGGTGGCAACGCAGTGGCGAAGGTAGTTCCAAAGTCAAAGCACCAGCTGGAAGACTGAAACCAATCCGGGCAAATGAATGTGGAAACAAGAGTGAACCTAGAATGGTGTCGCCCATAAGCGCAAGCATAGGTTCCGGTCAACTGTATCCACATGAGGACGTTGTGCTTCCCAAACCTGAACTCCGAAGTGCCAAAGGCAAGGCAGAGTGAGTGAAGTCTGAAACGGAAAGGGGAATGCCCGGCTTAACGAAGCTTCGAACAAATATGGAAAAACCAAAACTAGCGCAGTCACGAACTGAAAGCAACGCTAGATATTCGATCGCAACAACCCCACTTAAGTCGAGAAAGCTGCCAAGCTTTGCAAAGCTCTTCATTGACACAAAAGAACCTAGTAAGCAGCAATCTGGGACGAGCAATATTGGCTCTGAGCGATGCGACTTCATGAGAAGCAAGCAGGGCCCCAATTGAGAAGACATTCGTAGAAACAGCAATGAATACTGATAGGACATGCCACATAGTGATGCTGGCACACTGAATCGCGAAGGTGCTTTCAAAAGCAGAATTGATCCAAAGGTGCCTGCAGCTGGTGCTGACGAGAATTCTTCCACGCGTGCAATTCTGCAGACTGTCGAGATTGCGTCTAAATGAAGACAGTTCTTTGGAGCCATGACCAGATCTGATTGCACAAAGCTGAGAACGGGTACCGGTGCAACTTGGCCACAACACTTCAGCGGTAATAATACTTCCAGGTGACCAAGATCTGAGACAAGCAAAGACTTGCCTAAACCACCGAAGCATCCTAGGCCTCCTATCAACATGGACAGCTCGAGTCGGCCAAGACGCACTGACAATGGGATGCCCAGCTGCCCATGGTGAAGCACAGACAGGAAAGGATCCGTTTGAGTAAAGCTTTGTGAAGGTAAACTTAAATCAAGACAAACATCAGTAACGAACAGCAATATCTCTGGCCAAAGAAATCCAAGAACAAACAGGATCAGACTAGTTTGACTTGGGCTTCTTGACAAGAGTGGAAATCCAAACTTGGCAATGTCATGCACTGATATACGGCCACAGCACTGGAAACTCCTGAGGGGCAATGGGAAATCAAGGCTGGCGGACTCCAGCACTAACACCACGAAAGCTTTGACGGAAACGGCCGGTACTGGCAGCAAGAATTCAAGATGAGCAAATGATCTCAGGCTTAAGGGAGATTCAAATGTGGCCACACCTTTTGCCAATGTCTGGCTTTCTATCTGACTGGAGCTTTGCATAGGTGCAGGCGGACCGAGTGAAGCAAAATCCAGAGCAAATATTGTTGGAGCAAGACTGGAACTTCCAACGAACAAGTCCAAGCCGACCTTTGGCAACGCTTTGAATGAAGTTAGCCTTCCAACATTTGCAAAATCCAAAACTGAAAGACTAGAGCCGCATCTGGCGGAGGCTTGTGCTAAAAGAACTGCACCTACAAAAGCCATGTCCAGCACCAAAGACAAGATTTCAGCACGTCCGTTGGCAGAAGAAAAAAGAGAGCCAGGGCAGGAGCGACTCTGGAGAGATGAACATGAATCCAGCTCAGCAAAGTCAAACGCAAGCGTGAAGGCATCGGAGCATGCAGAGCTCCTAACAGACAAGGACAATGCGAATCTTGACGCATCAGGCACAAAGAAAGACAACTCAAGGCAGCCCAGACCTGGAGTCAAAAATATGGAGCCAAGACCAATGGAGCTTTGCAGAGGCAACATGAGACCAAAAGACGCAAAGCTAAGTACGAGGAGACTCAATTCCTTTTGAACAAAACCCTGTAGGAGCGATGGCAATCCCAGGTGCCCAAATCCAAGGGCACTTAGAGTGCCAGAAAAGCGAGCTCTTCCAGGAACAGAAAATGCTGAATCCAGATAAGATGGTCTTCGTGGGAACATTGACAATTCTGAGCCTGTTCTGCCCAAAGTTGAGAATCTCGAGCCAAGGGCAACTGCACGGATAGAAGCCATGAGTTCAAAGCAGGCTAGGTCTAACACAGGTATGGCAAGACCCATGCGGCTGGCCCACGGTGCCAACAGAAACTCTCCAGCTCAGGCTGTGCTGTGTACAAGAAGCAAAATACCAAGTTGAGTGCATTGAATGCATGAAAAAGATATGTCCATCTAGGCCAGGCTTCGAACTGGCGAGGTCAAATCAGAATTTGAAAAAGAAAGCACTGAAGTTGCTAAGTTTGGATGAGCCGAGCCAGTCGAGAACAAGATCAGCTCTTTCTGCGCAAATGTCCTGACTGGCGGAAGTGCTTCCAGGAATGTGTGATCCAAAACAAACAGCGTAGTGGATATTCTGCCAAATGCTTGGGGTAGCAGGGGGGCTCCCAGTTTTGCAGAGTCAGTTGCAAAGGATGCCGAGTCCAGCTTGCAAGCGCTCATTGTCAGTGTGAATAGTCCTGGATGAGATGACCTTTTGAGAGGCAACAGACTATCCAAACTCAATGGCTGAACACATGAAGTAGGAGGTCCCAATCGCGACATGCGGTGAAGAACCGAAGAAAATCCAAACTGTGACATACCTGCAACAGGAAACAAAATACCTATTCTGCACTTGGCAATTGGAGGCAAAAGTAGGCCCAGCCATGCGTATGCTCTAGCCAGCAATGGAGGCTCCAATATTGCCAGGTCGAACATGGGCAAAAACAAGTCGAAATGGACAGAGCCACGTGAAAGTGAAGTGGCATCCAAATGCGACAAGAAAGAGACAAATGGGAAAGAGCCACTTGTAGGTTTGAAGCATGCCAGAGCAGATTCTGGACAACTAAGGCTTTGCAGTGACAATGAAACTCCAAGGTGTGCATGGTCTGAGACTGAAGGAGGTAGATCAAGACAAACCAAGTTGCGCACGAGCAGAAAGAATCCCATATTTGCAACACTCAACACCAAAAGTGCATAAAAAAATCCAAGTCGAGCACATGCAGCTGCTGAGATAGCAGGACCAAGTTGAAAAAAGCTTCGTATCAGTGAAGTCACATCCAGAGCTGGGTAAGACATCACCACTAAAGTACTGTCTGGGCAAGCCAGCCCACGCAAAGACACCGGCGACTCCAGGGCAGCTGTATCAAAAGGGGACGAAGGAGTCCCTGGGCACGCGGCTTTTAGTGCTACAGGCGACAGCTCAAGACAAGCGGAAGTCTGGAGAAACAGCGACGAGGCTGCCCATACAAAGCCAAAGGCTGAAACAATCAAGTCAGACCATGCAGGAGATTGTGAAAGCATGAAGGTATCTACGAGGTTTCCAGCCAAGAAAGAGCACGGTGGGCCAGGTCAAGCCAGACCAACCAAAAAAGAACTGAAATCTAGGCACATCGTAGCTTGCAAGAGCATTGTCGAACCTGGGGTCAGTTGGACAACAGAAAGAGCAAATCCAAGATGAACAAGAGAGCGAAGCGAAGTTGAAGAGTCCAGAACTACGCTGCTCTCTACTGAGTAAGTTGCCCCAATGCGAGCCCTTGCCGGCACAATAAGCAATGACTCCAACTTGAGACACGACTGAAGGGGAAACAACGGACCAGGCTTTGCTGCATCCACTACTACTGAGGAGACACCAAGCTTACTGGAGGATTGAGGAAATGGCAACGTACCCACACAAGTACCAAGAGGAAAAAGAGAAGATTCCAGTCTAGAACATCTCATGGAAAGCATTGCGGTGCCCAAACAAGAGAGCTGCTGTGAAGAAACGAAGGGGTCCAACTTGGCTACATCAAGAAAAGGTGTCAGAAAGTCCAAGCGGGCAAGAGCTTTCAAGAGTAGGATTGAACCACAGTGTTCAGACCGCGGAATTGCTAGTGGTGGTTCGATGCAAGCCAATCCCACCGCCAGAATTGATGGCCCAAGCCGCACAGATGCTCTCAATAGCAGAACAGGTCCAGGCTTGATTACCTGACTAGAAACTGGCAAGGCCATGCCTGTTTGCACAAGGCTACGGACAAAAACTGACACATCAGGAGAAGTCACGTCCAGCACTGAAAGCAGCAATTCCAAGCAAGTCATTCCTGATGCAATCAGTGTTGGTCCCACACTTGCAAAAGAACGCGGTGGCAAAGGTGTGCTTGGTTGCCCGAGAGCAAGGACAGACAACAGCAAGCCCGTGCGTGCGTAGTTGAGCAAGACAAATGGAACATCTAGCTGGACAAAGGCTCTTGGTGGTGGAGACGAGCCTGGGAAAAAGGCTCCAAGCTGGAATGAGGAAGGTTCCATGCAGGCGAAGCCATGCAAGGGCAAAAGGCTTCCTGGATGGACTACATCGAAGACAAGCAAGGCACATCCTCTGACAGCTCTAGATCCAACGGTTGCAAGGGGAGAGCCAGGTTTGGCAGCGGACCTCAGCAGTGTCAATGAGCCAGGGGCAACCAAATCCATTGCGAGCAAACTTGACTCCAGGTGTGAGCTGCTTTGTACTGGAAGGAGCAAACCAAGGCTTCCGCAACTGAGCACTGGCAGGTTGAAGCCAGAAACGCTGACACCCAATGTTGATGGCAGCAATCCTATATGTGCTGGACTATGAGTTGACAACAAGGAACCGAGGCTTACTGCAAGATTGGCAAACACTAGGAAATCCAAGCGTTGGAAACCTTGAGTCGAGAAAGGGGGTCCTAGGCAAGCAGAATCAAGGGCTGGCATCGCGGACAGAAGTCCAAGGCGGCTTATACCACATAAAGGCACCATCAATCCTGCATGAGAGCATCCTCTCAAGAGCAGGATGAAATCTGCGCTACTCAGTTCAGAAGCTGTTAGGAGTACATCAAATCAAGCTAGGCTCCGCAAAGCAACAAATAGTTCCAGGTGAACCTTAGTCTGGAAGCTGCTACAGGTTCATTTTCAAAACAAACTCCCACACTCAATTTTTCAGAGAGAAAACTGAGATTGCATTACCCAAGTACCTGCACAGCTTCTTCAGGCCAAGGGACATTGCCGGGAAGAAATGCAGCTGAACCTCTGTCCAAGCGCTTCCGCGCATGTCCAGGTCTGATTTCCTTCAACTGCAAATTCCGACCAGTGCCATCTCGTTTTGCGCAAACTATCTTGCTGCCGGGAAACCAAGGTAAAGAAGAGATTGCAGCGAAGAAGAGACATCCAGGCAGGTCATGTCCAGCACGGGCATTGTAAGCCCAGAGCAGCCTCAGCAAGAGCATCCACAGTCCCCCCAGAACAGAGAGACGAAGTGACAAACTTTCACTGACACTGATACACTTCGTGGAGAGGAAGAAAAACAGTTTTCCAGAGCCACTTGTCAACATATGTGCGAGTTTGCGTGCTCATTGGGGTACGAACATATTTACAGCTTGGCCTATCAAGCAAACGATATACATCTGGACCCTCCGGTCTATAAATGTGTGCCAATTGTTTTTGACCAGAAATTTCTCTCCCACACTATTCCGTATTCCCAGGTAGGAGGAAATTGCCATAAAACCATAAAATATCATGAAACCACTCTCTCTCTCTCTCTCTCTCTCTCCATCGCCATCTCCGAGAGTTTAGCCAAGGGCTAAAAGTGAGCCGTTGGCCCGATGCCCAGAACTAATGTGTCAGTCAGCCAGCACGTCAGCCAGCGACTTCATCTCACCAGCGCAAGCATGGGCACTTTAGAAAATCTACTATCATGAAATCGTTACGTTGGATCTAAAGCATTTCCATTTCCTTTTGGATCCTTTTGGGCCCTCTTGGGTTTCCATTCCTTGGACTTCCCTTTCAGACCCTCATATTGGTTTTAATGGGCCTTCTTTGATGCTCAAGGGACTGCCTTTGTGGTCTCAAGGTACTAAATTATAATGTGAATCCTGGTGCTTGATACTGCTCGATGTTTTTTTTCGATTGCATTGCGCGCCGTCGAATCATGAATCATGATGTGCTACCAATACGCTGCATGCACTTATACAGCTATACTACTGAAAGAATGTATACCAAATGACACAGAACAAAGAGTGTGCTCAAGAGTCAGTTCTGGGTCAACGACAATGCGTGGAAGGAAACCCCTCCATTTAAGGCTCAAAAGGAGAGGCGGAATTTTCTCAAGAGTCCATTCTTCGAAAGAGATCAGGACGTTTCCAGAGATATACATATATATATATATATATATTATGTATATATATTACAGTATTCTTGGCATAAGTTGAGGCGGCTTTGCAAAGTTGGATTTCTCGACAATACTTGCATGGTTCCATTGAGCAAAACTGCAGAAAATGTTGCTCGCAGAAACAACGAAGAATCGAACAGAGTTCCAACTAACACCAATTCCCCTACCTTCCACCCACCACTCACATCCTGTCCCGTCTAGCCGTTTGTAGGTAATTAGCCCCCAATTCTGAGGAGCTAGATTCCGGAGCTTACCCGCGAGTGTGTACATGTTGAATTGCAATAGAGACTCAACGCAAGAATCAATGACACTCAACTCCTGAACCTACACCTTTAGCCTTCTCAATTTGCCGACAGGTTTCCAAGAAGAAGCGGCAACGAGCCAACGCAAGTAGCTGACCGCAATGACATTGAGAAACCCAAACTACCAAATATGCAGGCAGAAATTGCTGAATCCGGCCATCCAACGCTCCTTCGGACAACTGCCAATTGCAGTTGCTATGCAGTTGAAAGAATTACAAACGCAGCTCAGCAAAAACTGGACAAAGCACTGCGTTGAGTCTTTAGATGTCTTTGGGGCACCAAAAATTCTGCAAAGTCAATGAACACTGAATGATGCCGTAACGACGCAGTGTCCTGAGTGGCGCTGGTGGGCCAGTGAAGGTGTTGTCCAGCACTGGCAGCAAAGATACTGGGCCAAGTTTACATGGGCCCATCAGCAGCAGGGCCGACTCTAGGCACCCATGTCTGCGCAGTGGCACGAGGCTACCAATTGAGGCACAATTGAATGCAATTGGCAGCATGCCCGGGTGTGAAGAAGCCCGGAGAAGCAGAAAAAGACCAAGACTAGAAAAGTCAAGTGAGATCAGCAGAAGTTCGCAGCAGTTCATACCACATGGAAGCGTTGCACTTTCGGGCCAAGATGGTGCTCGGAGGAACAGCGGAAGTTCTGGATAGGAAATGTCCATCACAAGCATGAACAAATCTAAATACGCAATTCCATGCAGTAGCATCAAAAGTTCAAGAAGCGCGGCATCAACAACTGACAAAGACTCTGCCGTGGACAAACCAGCTGCAAGCCCTGAAGTTGACAGAAAAGCATCTGAGCAGGTTGCACTGCGGAGCAGCAGGAAGAATTCCGCTTGAGCAAAGTCCATCACCACAAGTTGCCGGTCTGGGCACAAGGCTCCCTGTGACAGAGTTGCGGCATCTGGGTGCAAAAAGTCGAAGGCTGCCAGGGAGTTTTCCAATCGCAGGGCACCAATGAAAAGAACAGCTGAATCCACTCTCGTCAAGGTGTGGAGTGGCATTGACAAGCCGAGATGGCCAAGGTCGAATACTGGAAGAGGTGACTCCAAATGAACTCTACATGAAAGCAAGAACGAGTCGATTCACTTCAGGTTCCTGAAGAAAAGGAGACTGTCAAGACTCTCACGGCCAGGAGCTGACAGCAAAGATTCCAACCAAACCGCTCCAAATGGCGATGCTTGGAAGCCTGACCATAAAACCTTCCGCAAAGCCAAGAGCAATTCAAACTGCGAACTGGAGCAAGAAGGCACAGGCAAAACCATTCCAAACCGACCACATCCTTTCAAAAATGATACTGGCTCTGGCTTGGAAACATCCAGCACCAGCAAAGAGAAATCCAATGCAGCAATTCTGTAAACAACTGGTGGGAAGCTCAGGTGAAAGATACTTCTTGCAGAAAAGAAGAGTCCAAGATTGCCAGGATCCAGGATCAATAGTAGCAAATCCAGCTTCACCGAACCAAAGGTGGATGTGGCAAAACCTCTTTGAGATAGTGATTGGGAAGGCAACAATGGCTCTAAGACCAGCGAGGTCATTACGAGTATCGAGCTGCCGGGGTAAGCCAACCCTTGAGGCAAAGCAAAGAGTTCTGATTGAACACTGCTTGGAGCTAGCAATGGGAAGCCTAGTCTGGAGCTGAAGCTGAGTGACGAGACCAAATCTGCCTTGCAGATACCTTTCAACGACAACCCTGAATCCAAGCTCGCCATTTCCGAAGCAAACAGCAAGGACTCAAGTCTTGTAAGTCCCTGTGGGGAAAGCATGGTATCAAGGCTGACGGAATGAACAATTGAAGGAGCGAATATTGGCCCAACCCTTTGGACTCCCAAAGCGAACACAGGCGACCCTGTTCGAGAAGGGGATTGGAGAGGCAAGAGAGAGCCTGAGCCAATAGAAGAAGATAAGAGTAAAAACGAGTCTGCATAAGCACAAGATCTCGATAGCAGTGAGATTTCTGGAAAGCTCAAGTCCAGAATCGGTAGAGCGAATCCTCTGCTTCCAATGAAGAGAAATGAAGGGCCAGTGCAAAAAAAAGTCCGCACAAGCAGAAAGAAACCAATAGCATTGAAGCTCATCAGGGGCAAAAACAAAGCAAGATATGAAAGGCTTCTGGTCGGAAATGGGACATCCATGGAACACGAGTCCAAGATTGGCACAGTGCGTGAAGCCCTGCAGCTCATCACAACTGAAGGCAAATCCAGCCATGCCAGCGACTGTGGAAACGGAAGCAAGTCCATCTGAGAAAAACTTGAAACCGATGGCGCTGAATCCAAGCATAAGGAAGACTGTGCAAGCAAAGAGACACCCAGAACGGCAAAGCTTATCACCGAGAGCGCACGAGATGCTTCACATTCAACTCTGCCAGAATACGATGAAAAAGTACCAAGCCTGATAGAGCTTCGAAGAAACAAGATTGGGTCAAAGTTGGAATCTGATGCTAAAACGAGGGAGCCGGGCTTTGAAGGACCACGTGGAAACAAGGAGAGTTCGACAGTGCAATAGTCAGCAACTGGCGGGAAGGAAAGCAAACCAAGGCGAGCAAACCCCAGCACAGGAAAAGAAGGTTCAGTTTGTCCAAGTTGCTGTGAAGAGAGTGGCAGATCCAAATGAAGAAAATCGGGGACAAACAAAAACAATCCAGATTGTGCGAGGCTTTGAAGGAACAAAAACAAGCCCAAATGCAAAAAGTCCGGCACAAACAAGGTGAACACAAAACCAACGCGACCTAAACCCAAAGCTGATAAGAAGGGCCCAAACCATGCAAACGACTGTGTCATTGGTGCTGGCCCTGAGGATGACAATCCAATAACCAAAGGCAATGGCCCGAGTCACGTAGAACCAAATGGTAGGGATGAAGATTCTGTCCAGCATGGTTTTTGCAGCGAAGGGGATGTGCCTGGCCCGCACATGCTTGGAACTGAAGGTAGGGCCTCCAAGTGCGAGAATCTTCGGGTGAGTAGGAGAAACTCAGTGTGCACAGCACCTAAAACTGGAGGGGAGGAGGCGGAGTCGAATCAAGCAAGTCCAGCAGGTGGAACTGCAGCACCACAGTAGTCAGAACTCTTCAAAAACAAAAAGACATCTGGAGGAACAGCAGCTACAGCTGGTGGCAAAAAGCCTGATCAAGAAAGGGCTTGCACAGGCATCGGAACCTCAAGGCTGGCCAGACTGACAACCAGCAGCACGAATACGAAGCCTACCCATGTCAAACCTAAAGCCGGAAAAGGTGCGCCAAAGCATGAGAGGGCCCTCGTTGAAACGAACAGGCCTAGAGAAGTGAAATCCACAAGTGCCATAAGCACACCTGGTCGTGCAATGTTTTGCAAGAAGGTTGCAGGACCTGAAGTGGTGGTATCTAAAGCGGGAACCAACAATCCTATGCAAACAAAGCTTTGAATCATCAGCAGGAAACCCAAAAGAATTGCAGTCAACTCAGCAGCAAATGGTAACGGGCCCGTGGAGCTGAAACCTGCCGGAAGCAGCAAGAAGTCCAGACAGCTATTTCCACGAATCAGAAGCAAAAAGCCAAAGTTCACCAACGTAATTGCAGAAACAACAGCATCAACACAAGAAAAACTCCGGATCGCCATAGATGGCTCAAAATGTGCCCAGTCCTGCACTGAGAGTTGCTGAAGGACGCTACTGCCAGTCAGAAAAAGTGTTACATCTAACCAAGCTGGGCTTCGCAGGAGAAGGGTAGGGTCAAAGGGAGACCAGCACAGGACGGGCAGGAAGATATCAAGCCTAGCACAGCTCTGCAAAAATGTCGAGCTGTCTAGGTGCAAAGGGTCAGAGACGGGCAAAGCAGGCTCCAGCCGTACTCCAAAAGCCAATGATGGTAATTCAGTTTTGCCTGGACTTTGCAAGGGTACGAATGAGTCGAAATGCCCGAAGTCCCACGCTGAAATGGAGACAGCCAAGCATGTAAAGGCTTGTGGCAAAAATCCGGCACCAAGATGTCCCATGCCTGGGGCAGGCACAAAAGAGCCTGACCATGAAAAACTAGGCGACGACAAGGGAAACCCTGAGTATGCAGACCTTTGCAGTGACAGAGGCATCTCAGAACTGCAAAGTCCAACCACGAAAGGTGCTGGCCCAAGGTGAGCAAGTCCCTGCACCAAAGGAAAGGAGTCGAATAAATCGCTTCCAGAAATCAAGAAGGTTGGACCAGCACAGCAGCACCCCAACATCAACAACAGAGACTCAAATGGCAAGATGCTGTGCGACGGTGGGCTTGATCCTGCATGTGTGCAGCTGACAGCAGGTAAAGCCGATCCGAGACATGAAAAAGCTCGCAGAAGAAGCAGCAAATCAAGCGTTAGGAATTCTTGTACTGAAACTTGGAAGAACTGGCATTCGCCACAAGGAAATAGCCCAGAGTCCAGGCATATGGAATTGCGTGCCAACATTAAGCTGTCAGGCTGACTCATGTCTGAAGTAGGAAATGGCAAATCTAAACATCCGAAAGACCGCATCAACGCAAATGCGCCAGGAATGCCATAAGTCAAAACTGACAGAAATGTGTCAACGCATGATGGTCCCAAAATCAGATATGTTGGCTCTGGACCAGCAAAGCGCTGCACCAGCAGGGCCAGCCCTGGTTTCGAGAAGTCTGGAATGAGCAGAAATGTATCAAAATGCGCCAAAGTCTTTGCAAGAGTCAATGGGTCTGGCGGGGCAGTGTCCATGGTAGACAGCAGTGCTTCTAAGCGCTTCTGCCCTATGGTGGAAGATGATGAGGCGAGATGTTTGGAGCTGTGAGGCAACAACATTGATCCAAACAGAGTAGGTAAATCGGGGGCAAAAGACAGAAAGCCCAGTCTTGAGAAGCTTTTCGAGAAAGGGATTGAACCAAGTCGCAGAAGATCAATGACAAGTGTTGTACTTCCGGGTCTTCCAAGGAATGGGCCCACAGGCGGTGCTGGACCTGCACGCAGAACTTGCCGCAGCGACAAGAACGGATCAAGATACCCTGAACAGGACATAAAGAGAGCAAGTCCAATTTTAACAAAGCTCTTCATCAGAAAGGGCAATCCAAAGATCCCATGTCCAACAGTGAAGATTGAGGACCCTGTAGTTGCAGACAAAGAAACCAACAATACGAATTCCGTTCTGTAGGAGTGTCTCAGGAAAGGTGGCGAGCCAAGGGAGGTCATGCCCTGAAGAAGGGTGTCTGATCCAAGCTGGGCAAAGCTGCGCGATAAAAAAGATGCAGCCAGGCATGTACATGACGAGACAGAAAGAGATGATCCAAGACTCGAAACACTGAAAGCAAACAACATCGAGCCAAGCTTGAGTAAAGTGCGGAGTGATGGAAGGAAGCCTAAGCCGGTGAAGCCAACCGCTGGCACTGTGAACTCCAATTGTGCAAGGGACTTGAGTAGAAGCAGCGAGCCCATCTGCGCATGATTCGGAGCAAGTATGAAAACATCCATGTGCACACCACACGCAAGCAAGGTGAAGCCATGCCAGGTAGATACCTGCAGTAGCAACAAAGATCCTAAGGTTCCCGAAGATGTCACCGGTGTCTGAAATCCAGAACATGAGACTAGCTGAGGCAACAACAGGACGCCGAGTTGGGCCAAGGCAAGGACAGACAACCTGCCAACTTTTGCCACACCACCTGGCACCGAAATTAGACCCAGACGTGCAGAGGATCTCAGCGACAGAGAAAAGCCCAGTGCAACAAACGAAAAGACCAGCAGGAAGATCTCTAGGTGGGCTAGGCTTTTGAGTAGAGAAATCACACCCAGTTGTCCATGCATGACAGTAGGCAAGAAAGGCTCTGCACGCTGACTGGCCAGTAAAAGAATCAGGAATCCAAGATGTTGTACCTGCCGCAGAGCGAATGAAGAAGCCAGGCTAGCGAAACCGAAAGCGAGCGACAGAGCCCCAGGTTATGCGAATGCCCTAGCAAACAAAGTGAGACCTGAAGAAGCCATGCCAAGGAGGGTCAGAGAATTTCCTCGGAAGCTGCCCTGCACCAGTACCAAATCCCCCATGCAACAAAGATTCCTCAATGGCAAAAGCACGCCCGTTGTGCAAGCTTCAGGAGCAAAAAGAAACAGACCCAAACGCCCCAGGCTTTGAAGGAACGTGGATAAGCCAAAATTGATATAGTCAAGAACAAGCAGGAAACGCACATGGAAGCATGAAACGCCAGGTGTTGGCAAAAGGGAGTCCATACATCGCTTCGGAGGAAGTGCTGGTTCCATTTGGTAGTGGCTCAACATCGATGACAAATTGCCACATGCAAAGCTACGCATCAGGATCGAAAACCCTAGGCATGAGCTGTGTAGGATTGAAAGGGAAAGCTCCAGGTGCATGAATCTGCTGCAAGAAATTGCTAAATCCATTCACGCAGGTTTTTGCAGCGAAAATGCGAACCCCAAATGTGCAACATGTGGTGATGTCGAAAGATTCAGCTTGGCTGAACTCTGCAAAGGCAAAGGTGAGGCCGCGCAAGTCGAATCCACTACCGGGAGAGAGTACATAAAACCTGCACATGACAAGCCGCAGGCCGTTACAAAGACGTCCAGGTGCAAAACAGCTCGTAAAGGCAACAAAACACCCAGAGATGCAAAGCCGGAAATTACCGGCAAGGAACCTGGTCTGCTGGAGATTGAGTGCAGAAGCAATGAAGGGCCAAGCAGAACAAAGTCGGGCAAGAATAGCAGCAAATCAAGGCAAACACTTCCGAAGACTGGCAGCATCAAGGCAAACCAACAGTAGCTCTGTGAAAAAGGAGTCAGTTCTGGACTAGCCGAATCGAAGACAAATAGAAAGCCAACTCGCACGTATGAGCTGATTGAATTTGCTAAGTTGCTGGGCATAGTCCAGTCACCTATGAAACGACCACCACTCTCTGTCACTTCAGCTCGGACATCTCCGTCCATGTTTCGGATTGTCTTTCCATCACTGGAGCTGGTGCCGACTGCCAATAGACTTGTTCCAGGGCACATGAAGGACCTCAAAAATAAGAAGAAATCCAGTTTCAAAGAGTCAAATACTGACGTAGCTGCCCCACAACCTGATAGGCTTCTTGGAAATGATGAAACACCAAACTGGGCCATGTCAAGATTTGAAAATAAGACACCCAAACACGAACAAGCACGGAGCAGCAATGACAAATCCAAAAGGGAATTCACAGGTAGCAAGGAGTCCGAGCATGCAAGGCCCTGAAGCGACACAGAAAAGGCAGTGCCAGTAAAATCAAGCACTGGAAGCAACACGTTTGAACGGGAGCACCCGCGAAGAGTCAGAAGCATTCCAGTGTATTCAGGACCGATGCTTGGCAGCAGCGGCCCTGAACGCAGCAATCCAAAAAGTGATGATGGCAATTCCAGCCAGGAAAAACAACGCGGAAACAGAAGGATTTCCAGGGCAGCAACATCCACAACTAGCAGAAGAAAGTCCGATCAACCACATCTTTGTGGTGAGACAGATAGATCAAGCATAGCACTCTCAATCAGTGGCAGAGTGAAAAGAAAATCGGCTCGAGACACACCTGGGGCCAGCATCGAGCATCCTGATAAGCAACGCATCAGTGAGAACAGACCCAACCGAAGGGATTCCAAAGTCAACAGGGCCAAGCCAAAGTGGGAAAATGATTGGATTGGAGACAAGGCCTCCAAATGCACACAGTCTTGCACTGGCAACATGTAAAGAAATTCCAGTCGTGCTAGACCAAAAAGCAGCAGAGAAGACTCATAACAAGCGAATGATTGCAACAGCAAAGGCAAATCCAGCAGCGATCCATCTACGAAAGGCAGAGAAAAGTCCAAGTGAGCGAGGGCACGCAATGACATTGTCAGTGCAAAGTGAACAAAGTCCAAGGCAGAACACGTGAAATCAAGTTCCGCAGAAAATCTCGTCAGTGAGGAGAAGCCGAGATTCGAAAAATCCAAGACCGACAGCAGATCGCCAGAGCCAGCCATGCCCAACAGAAGAAAAAGAAGACCTGGCCATGCGAAAGCCTGCAACATTGAAAGTGTATCTAATTGAGAAGCAGTCCAGACAAATGAGAAAGCATCAGGACAAGCAAGGCTACGCAGTATCAAGGACGCATCGGAAGATGAGAGGTCAAGTACGGGCAAGCTGAAGCAGGACCCCATCCTTGAAATACCAAAAAAGAGCACCGACAAATCGAAACAAGTCCACCTCCGCAACGTCAAGTGAAAGCCCAACTGGACGCATCCCAAAGCAAGAAGTGGAAGACCGACTTGTACAAATGCCCTCAGGGGAACAACCGGCCCAACCATCCCAACGTCCAAGATTGCTGTCGCTGATGCTGATCAAACCATCCCTTGAACCAACAGAAAAACTTCCACAATCGAAATTTTGCCCGCAGGCAAGAACAATTCTGGTTGAGGGACACCTTTCAGCAGTAGTGAAACACCCAACGAAGCGGAGTTTACAGTGAAGGGCGATGAGTCCAAGCAGTTTGCAGCTTGCAAAGGCATGGTAACTTCGCAATGAGCTAGTTTCAAAACCGATAAAGCAGAAGAAACTCTAGCCTTTCCCATCAAAACTGTAGGAAATCCTAAGCAAGTACTTCTGAGAACAGGTGGAAGTCCTAGCTGAGAGGAATCAAGCACCACACATGGCAACGCAGAGTGACCGGTGCCGCGCAAAAACAGCGCGAAGTCAAACTGGACATTTCGGAGAACCAGAAAGGAAAGGTCCGTTCGGGCAAAACCTGAGACAGACATTGCATGTCCGAGCCGCAACTCTGTTGCATCCATCTCTCCCACTGCAGAACGAAGGCATGAGAACAATAAAGAACCTAAATGTTGAAAAGCATGCAGAAGCATCAAAACAGCAAGCTGGGTCAAGCCTCCAACAGCCAACAATGGTTCAAAAGGCTTCTTCAACCCCAGCAACAAAAGGCTGTCAGATTGAACAAGATCGAAAGCCAACATGGAGGTGTCCATGTTGCCGTGTGCAATTGGAAACAACGCTGAACCTGTACGCGAGACAGACTGCAAGGACATGGGGACATCTAATGTCATATGATAACATGACAGAAATGTGCCTAGATGGCTTTTTCCTGTCACTAGCGCAGACGAATCCAAAGTGCATCTTGATGCCAGGGAAAAAGACAGGCTTGCAAAATCCAGCACTGAAAGCAAGGAACCTGGGCTGAATTTTCGCGGGACAGGAACTGGAGAACCAAGCTGCACTGAACTTTGGATCAACATCGCTACATCTGGGAGCGTGAAATCATTCATTGACAGAGACCTGAATTGTGATCTTGACAGAAGTGCAAGAGATGTTTCAGTTCATACCGCATTTTGCGAAGGAAAGGAGGCATCAACACGTGAAAAGTCCAATACGGTTGCCACTAGCCCGATGCGTGAAGATCCAAGGGCAGAAGCAACTGGATCGAGGCAAGCAAGGCTTCGGCACAAAAGCGCGGCTCCAAGAAATGAATTGTCCAAGACAAGCAGTGCCAAGCCGGAACTGACAGGTTTTGAAGAAAAAAAGAAGCCCAATTGAGCTGAAGACTTCGCTGATGGAAGAGACTCTGAATGAGCAAAGCCAACTACAAGCATCTCAAAATCTAATTTCGCAACGCCTGAAGCAAAGAGAACTACCCCCATCCACGTCATGTCAGCAACGGGCAAAGATGTGAATATGCTGCGGTAGGAAAAAATCGTTTGACTTCCCCCAGTGACCAGCACATCATCAGAAAGGTGTTGCATCCGGAACCTTGGCATCGTGATGCGAAAAATGCCTCCAACTACAGCATCCGCACAAATATATCATGCATACATAGAAAGAAATTGAATACGTTTGACTCAACTACATGTGACTTAGTTTGACTCGTTCGACTTCAGTCGACCTTGACAAATTCGCAGAAACTGAGGTAGACGCAGTTCATCATTGCTTCGCACGACTATCTCCCACTGTGTGGCGCCAGCTCGGCGAAAAGAGATCCGTGGATCATGTTGATGTTTGTCATATGGAAGAAGTTGGACAGGCCCAAGCATTGTGATCTCGCCGGCTCTCGAGACCATCATCCATGCCCCAAGCCTGTGCGACAGTGCCACAGGTGCATGAGATTGCACAGGTCACAGCATTTGAAAATGCGTTGCCCATATCATTAAGTCAACAGTTTCACTCCATTCTGTGTTCCTTGAATCCAAAGTTCCAAAGGTCAGCAAAACAAGCAGCCAGCCAACACGCGCCTGGGAAATATGCTCAGGAGCAATGCCAAGTGCGTGAAGTGCGTGAAGGAACATTTCCTCAGCAATGTTTGTCCCGTTCCGATTTGACCTTTGCCCGGTCAAAGAGTGAACAAATACTCCTCTCACATACCTTTGGTAAAAATCAATGCTTGCCTCATCGCAGTGTCCTGTTTTGACATCTCTATGTACTCTAAGACAAACCCCAACGGCAAACAAGAGTCCAGTGCTGTGGGAGCATGCTGATGAGGTGACATTTCCCGCCATTACGCGGGACAACGCGAGTACATTGGCTATGGAGATTTCAGGGCTGGGGCGTCAGTGATCCCAACCCACGCAACCAGTCTGCGACACCAAACTGTTCGACAAAAAATGACTTGTCCTGAGCGCTCACGTTAGCGAATCTACGTGTAGTCCGGCATGAGTTTCAAAAACCCACCATTGTGACGTCTCTTGCAACCTTGAAAATTGTCTCTGTGTTTGTGTGCCCCAGCCCGTCCGGCACCGGTGTCAACTACATTAAGCTGCATCGGAGCCAAAAATGGAAGTAATTCTTGCAGCAAGAACGTGCAACAGTTCGATCAGGTTGTATATTTCTATCTCAACATGCGTGGCCACACCGTGCCTACCACATACTCACACAGCACCCCACCTAGTTGCGGGATAGCAAATGGAGTTTGAGACCTGACACGTCCGTGTTACGATGCGTTCCTTTCAGTTTCTAACACTATTCCAACTTTCGGAGCTCAATCATGACAGTTTGCAACAAATAAATGCTGTTGTTTCGCATGCAGCAATGTAACAGTGCATGTCCAACGAAATGCTGCGTGTGTAACATGTTGGGTCAACTGGCAAGGTTTGTGGCACATGGCAGCAATGGGTTGGGGGGTTGCGCGGGGGAGGTGGGTAGGGTGTGTGGGTGGATGGATGGGTGGGTGGTGGAAGCACCCATCCCTTTGGAATTTGGGGGAAAAAATATCCTTGCCTTAAATCATCATTCACAAATTCCAGGCTACAAAATGAATTAGCTGAGCTGAGCTGCACTTTTTCCCAAAAGGCCTCTGCTACGAAACGCCGTCTCCATTTTCAACAAACCTCCAAAAAGAGGGAACCTCCTTCGCTACAAAATGCCCCCATCATGTTGAACAATCCATTAAACAGCAGGAGGGAACGCATTTTTGCTACAGAATGTTTTCCAACAAGTGTCCTGCACTTGTTGCACCTCATCCACAAGCATCTTTTGAGCCACTCACGCCCTCTCCCGTACGCGTAAACCTGCTAAGGTTTTGATACTGTTTCGCAGTTTTTGGTGAAATGTTCCGAATTGAGCGTTTTCTTTTGCATTTCCAAGAATTAGGGCCAAAGTGCGTACGCCATAATATCACTGGACCGACATTTGGTTGATTTTTTTTTGTGCGTTGTTTTCTTGGGGTAGTTCCCGAGAGCGTCTGAGCGAAGGGTTCTTCTAAAAGTTGGATCTGCATATCTTGACATCTTCACATCCTCACATCTTCACATCTTCACATCTTCACAT
>BGPT01002532.1:44362-66184 GCA_003297045.1 Symbiodinium sp. clade C Y103
TTCTATTTCTCTCTATATATTTCATGTTATACGATTTTCACAATTACATATCTCACTATACTTCTCTTCGCTCTCGGGCCATCCGTCGTCTAGTTTGATTTTTCATCTGTTGGACACGACATGTACATGACAGTTGCAGTAGAAAAAAATGGTCGATGCCAGGAAAAACGCAAACTACATTACATGGAGCCAAACCGAACCACAAGAGCGCAAGAACATTGCATAATGCCTCGTCAAAGCACCAGCAAAACAAACGAAAGAAAACGGCGGCACCGAAAGAAAATATATCACATAAAGCAACCAAGGCCATTTCTGTTGGTCGGCTAATATTTTGCGACGCCTGCCATGCAGTTGTTGTGTAATAATCGAAGGAAGTTTAGAAGTGAAACTTCCGACAATATGGACAGTTGAAAAGCAGAGGTGAGAAGAGCCAAGATGTGAAGAGCTCAGCCATGANGCGAAAAGGTAGGAAAGTCGCGAAACACTGTGTTTTTCCAATGTTTTGTGGCTCCGGAGGGTCGAAAAGTAGGCTCGCTGAAGCGGCGGGGGCGGAGACATCTGGGGAGATGAGAGATGAAAAATTGCACGCCGTTGTGGCGCGAAGCACATTTGGAAGTAAAAAGTGTTAAAAACTGTCACGGCCGGACAACTTTTGGAAGTTGAGATGTGGAAAAAGTGCACGGCGCTGNTAAAAACTGTCACGGCCGGACAACTTTTGGAAGTTGAGATGTGGAAAAAGTGCACGGCGCTGTGGCGCGAAGCACATTTGGAAGTAAAAAGTGTTAAAACCTGTCAGCTCCGGAGCACTTTTGGCAGTTGAGATGTCGAAAAAGTGCACGGCGCTGTGGTGCGAAGCACATTTGGAAGTCAAAATGTACAAAACACCACATGCTCGGGCCACTTTTGGACGATTCGATGGCCATCCGATGTCGAAAAAGTGCACGCCGTTGTGGCGCCAAGCACGTTTGGAAGTCAACAGTGTCAAAAACTGAGGGTTTTAAGCAAATTTTGAGATGTCAGTTAACTAACTGAACTAACAACTTAACAACTTAACAACTTAACACTTGAACAACNACAGTGTCAAAAACTGAGGGTTTTAAGCAAATTTTGAGATGTCAGTTAACTAACTGAACTAACAACTTAACAACTTAACAACTTAACACTTGAACAACTTAACAACTTAACAACTTAACCACTTAACAACTTAACAGCTTAGTTAGTTAGTTTGTCAATTAGTTAGTCAGTTAGTCAGTCAGTTAGTCAGTCAGTTTGTCAGTTACTCAGTTAGTCAGTTGGTCAATTGGTCAGTTAGTCAGTTAGTTAGTTTGTTAGTCGGCTAGTTACTTAGTTAGCTAGTCAGTTACTCAGTTAATCAGTTCGTCAGTTAGTTAGTTAATTAGTTAGTTAGTTAGTTACTTAGTTAGTTAGTTAGTTACTTAGTTACTTAGTTACTTAGTTACTTAGTGAGTCAGTTAGTCAGCTAGTCAGTTAGTCAGTTAGTCAGTTAGTCAGTGAGTCAGTTAGTTAGTTTGTTAATTTGTTTGCTTGTTAGCTGGTTAGTCAGTCAGTCAGTCAGTCGGTCAGTTAGTCAGTTAGTCAGTTAGTCAGTCAATCAGTTAGTCAGTCAGTTAGTCAGTTAGTTAGGCAGTTAGTCAGGCAGGCAGATAGATAGACAGATAGATAGGCCGACGCTCCAGCCACCTTTTGATCCATCAGTGGATCTGCTCTGCCATCCATGACTCACAACAACGAAAAAATAATGAAACAACAGTTTAAAACGGGTCTTTAAGAGAAACATGTCAGCCGACAGCCGACCTTTGCTTTGGATTATATACACGTTTGCACCGCGTCAACCTCCACTCTATGAATTTAATGCTGACACACCGCTGCAAAGTGATTTGCTTCGATGTTGACCTCGGTCCCCGTTGCGAACACTGCGTTGTGTTCTTATCTTGTTGCAATTTTCCCGTCAATTCCTTTAGACTGTCTCATGCATATTCAGGTTGCCAAAAAGTGATGCCAAAGAGCTGCACAGAACGTTGGTCACGAGCCAGCGCAGGGACACACACGCATGCCCAATTGACATGAACAGTATAACAAACTAGAATGTTGGAACGCATACATAGTGTAAAAATTGCGATGTAAAATCAAATGAAAATGGCTCAGAAAGGAGGATACATGCGCTGATTGCACCAGGCCATCAGTTTATCCATCCATGTCGCAAACTCAGAAAATGAATGCCCAAGCGAAGAGCGCCAACCCGGCCCCCAGAATGCCGTAGAAAAATGCTCCGCAAAATATTGTTCAGATGGCGGAATACATGCAAAACGCTTGGCTTGACGGTTCTTGTTTTAAGCTTGGCCGTTTGCCGTATGAAAATTGAAAACAAACGCACGTACGCAGGGCTGCAGGCTCCGTATCCGTACAATGGTAGCTTCGTTGAACGTAGTCCCCAATTGCACGCAACGCCCCGCGCAATTTGAGAAAAGACCATGGGGACAACAGTCCGAAACCCAAACAGCAGAAAATGAAACATTAAAAGTTTTACACGTGTTCAATTTTTTTCACATGATTTAAATTCAACCCTACAAAACACTTTTTTTTCGGAAGAAATCCTGGGGCGGTTCCAAATCCTCATCTCAGATCTCGGTTTGTGGTGTCTTGCCTTCTTCACTTATCCAACTGGGTTCCACACTAACAACAGTATAATAGAACTGGCGCGGCAATTTCAACCAATGTTGGTTCCTCTGCTGACATGTCCATGGGTCAGCATGTCGCAGTGGGTCCGGCCGTCCTTGAAAATCCACTCCGCAAACCTCGCCATTCCTTCAGCTACAGCTAAAGGGCCATGGCTCCCATACCCGTAGCAGCTCCGTGGATACAGGCATACGCATGGGCATAATCTTCCCTTCGAATTCCACCGTCAAACAAAGTGTGTCCACGTGTGGAATGGCCGAGTCCAGTCCCTTGGTTTGGATGGGTGTTTCAAGCACTAGTTACTAGAACTTCTGTCTGTTGCTGCGCTGCACGTGGGGCGAAATCTCAGCAGAACCCGCCCCGAATTTCATGAGACGAGTTTGATGCTGTTTGTGATGACGGGGTCTCAAGGTCAGTGTCATACGGTCCTGTATGATTACCCCACAGTATCACAACATCTTGATGATGGAGAATGGCCTTGATGTCTGGCGCGGTCTCTTGTGGGGCCGCACCGGGTGGACCGAGAGGCCTTTTCAAATATGAGAATATGAGGTGGTGGATTTATGCCTATTGACGCTGCTGCTCTGGGTATGTAGGTGTGGGCAGCATGAATGGGCAGCCACCCCCCTTGCAAGGAGTTGATGAATGGGAAGCCACTCATCTTGCAAGATTTTCAAACCGATGCTCGTGTCCTGAACGATGTCGATCTTGATGGCGGCGGTCCAGAAGGGGTGGTCAAGGTGAGCAACAGATGGTGGAGGTGGACCAGGTGAAGGTATGGATGATGGACGGGTTGCATGGCTGGGTGGTGGAAGATGGTGCTCAACGTTTCCTGGGCAATTGGATGTGGTATTGTCTCTTGTGATGCCGCGACACATGGATTGCCAATTTTTATGAGCATTCGGATGCGTGTTTTCTAGGTTCCAATGTCCACACCTAGCTTCACCCGCAATGAGCCGCGCCCATCCTTTCTTAAGCTCTGAACAAGTCGTTTCCTTGGCACGGCACGCAAAGCGGAGACCCGCAGCTGCAGTTGTGCCTGGGGCGACGATGGGCCCAAACACAAACTTAGAAAATCGTCCGCAGGCTGTGTATAAACACAACCCGACAAGCAACGAGAAATTGAAAACAGGTAGTCATGATTGAAAACATTCAAAAGGCAGGTCAATCAGACCCGATGGGGCAGCTCTTTTCATGACATGGTCCTGGCAGTAGCGATACCGGCTGCCGTTCTGGGTACCGGAGCTCCTACCAAGCCCATAGGAACTGCATGGCCACCCGGCCACGCCACATCTTGGACCACCGTGACATTCTGAATGGCGTTCATGGGGAAGCCAGAGATGTCCATGCCGTCTACCATGGTTTCCTGGTAGATGGGGACGCTGGCAGGATGGACGTCGCAATGCCATGGCACGACATCATTCATGGTGCTTGCCAGCATCCGACAACACGAAGGGCTTGGACGCCGGACCGTCTCGATCTTTCTGGTCGAAGACATGAGGGCATAAGCATCTCCAGATTTTCTTGCCGTGGCCATTTCGTTTGCTGCGTGGAAGGCACGGGACAAACAGGAACCGTCGCCAAGAAACTGTTCAAGTTAGACCGTGGCAGAAGCACCTCGCGGTCACCACGCTTGGCTTGCTTGGTTGGCAGCTGAAGCTTGCCATTTGCTTCCGGTGTAGCAATTTTTTTGGTCACATTATCTGTCACATTTAGTCCAGACACAACGTGTTCAACCACGTGGTGCCTGGCCAATCCGAAAACAACCTATCAATTTATGGAATATTTACGGTTACATGACATGGATGGGGACGAAAATGACGTGCATAAAGAAATCGATTCTCAAGCAAGCGAGCCCTCCTTGGGTGGCATGGTGGGAATGGTGTGGAATGAGTTGGCGAACGCAGTTGTCCCATTGGGAACACAAGCGGTCCCACGAGCCGCAATTTGGAAACGTGTGCAAGACCTGCGGATTGAGAAACTTGTGATGGCAGCAATGGAAGGCAAAATAGCGAACACAACCATGGAAGACGCAACTGCATGAATGGAAGTGCAACTTGGAAAATCCAGGAGCAATTTCTAAACTTGTATGTCACGCCTCGAAGAATGTCGCATGTCTGCATGAAAACTAACTATGGTGGCTGGTGGCCTTCCAAAATAACATTGCGAAGTGCGACACCGTGGTTCGATAAAAGACTGTCCCTCGAAGGAGCTCAAGGACCTTCAAAAGCTCAGGAACCTGGATGAATTCAGAAAAATCACAGGCTGTTGTTTGCTTAAACATGTCGTCTTCATCACCCGGCAGTTGCCTTGGCGCAACGCGCAAAATTACAACTAGGTAATGCGATTGGGCAACGCAAGACTTGCGGTCACCAACATGCGGGAAAAAATTGAAGTGGCAGCCCTTGCAGAGTGGATTGATTCATTAAGAAAAAAATCGTTGGTGAACAAATGGTATTCCATTGCGGCTCGTGAGCAAATCCCCATGCAAATGCCCATCCCGAAGGGCGAGACTGTATCCGGAACCTTCAATGTTGAAAGCTCTTGCGTCGGGTGTCATGGGCAAAGGTGGTGAAATAAATGTAAAACAAACATAGAGAAAAATACAATCAACTTACACCTCCGTATGGACAGCTCTGTCTCAATCTCACAGCTGTGCCCACAACGCCACCTTGCCAACAACATGCGGCGGCAAGAGTTTCCATATTTGATCATTTGCCTTTACAACAATTTCCCGTTTCACCCAAATTCGCGGTTCTGATAAACCGGAAGCCTTGGCAGGGAATAAATTTCCATGTTGTAGTCAGTACTACTTGAATTTGGCGCCCCTGCCGTTTTTTTATATGAATCAAACATTGTTGCGCGTGTCCTTACGGATTGCCGATTGAAACTATTTTTGTGGAAACTTCCGTGGGGTCCCTTGGCACACTCCATTGTGCAAATAAAAATTATTGGACACACTCACACTCTTCGTTTTGTTAGCTGCTCGAAATGGCGACGCAGGAACAACCGCTAAAATTTTAGAATCCAGTTTGCCCTGCTACGTGTAACCAGGCTGTCACTTCAAGTGCAGTATCTGCTCTACTCAATGGAAACAAGACACTGATGACTACATTCGTCCGAAGCCTTTGGCTGTGAAAACAATGAAACCCGTAGATGGTAGCAGAGCCCGAGGATATCATTGCCGGGGTCTGATTGGGGGCTAACGGGGACAGAACCCAAATCCCCAATACTAATTAGTCGTGTCGGGTGAGCACTTGTGAAGCGAGAGCTTTCGAATCTTACACCACATGTCTCAGACTGGAGAAGCGTCACCCCAGAGTCCAGGGCAACCTGCCTGGTGTGGATGGTGCCGAATTGGCGCGTAGAATGATAACAGCTGCCGAGGCAACATCAGTGACACAGCATCTAGTGCAAGGCAAGCCTTGAAGGAGTTGAAGGACAGAAGTGGTTCATCAACAGATGAGAAGGCTTGGTACCGTTTGTTGCCGAAACCCAATGTATTCAGTCCAGAGAATCGAGAAACACAGTTGCCCCAATGGCGGGACTGGAGCTGAAGCGTTGAACAATATCTGGTTAGCACGGGTCCCGAGTTTTCTGTTGACATGGGGCGCGTTGAAAAAAATCCGCGCAATGAAACTGACATGTCCATCATGGATAACAGCGAGAAGAAGGGATGTACTTTCCTCTATGGTTTATACGCGTCGTTGTTTCGTCATAAGTTTTTGCTTTTGTTGATAAAGATCGAAAACTTCGAAGCCTTCCGTCAACTTGTTTTGTCGATGGAACCTGCATCACGGAATACGGCGTTGGGCATTTTGAATGCCATCACGAGATGGCCGCAGGTTGTGATGAAAGGTGGATCAGTCGTGTCTCAATTGCTGAAACTTCAAGATGCGTTTTGTGAATATGAACGCAATACAGGTCAAGCACTGCAAGAAGAACTTCGTTTTGCAGTCGTTTTCCGTTGTGTGACCGACAGCTCAGAACTTGGTCACAATATGTTACAATTGCAAGTGCAGGATGGGTCCACATACTCTGACTTGCATGAGCTCGTTGTCCGGTACAACAAGGAAAATTTGAAATGGTCGGATTCAATGCGCTTGGCGCCAGAAACTTCAGCGGACATTGTTCCTATGGATGCAGACCGTGTTCTTGAGAAGGGGAAGAAAAGGAAGAGCAAAGGTAAGGACAAACAACGGAAAGGCAAGCAAGGCAAAAATGAAAGCAAAGGCAAAGGTATGAACGTCAAAGGAACAGGTTGTGGACAATGGAATGCAAATAGCCATCAGCAACAAAATGGAAGACAAGGGGGCAAAACACCGAACCCCAACATCCAAAATCACCCGAACAACGACATGAAGGGCAAAGCATGCTACATGTGCAACAGGCCCGCGCATTTGGCACGGGATTGTTGGAATGTAAAGGAGGAAAACGGCTCATGGGAAGCACAGCCAGATAGGCAATGTTGCAGAAAATGCAGTTTATGCAGAAGCATGGAGTCACAACACCACAACTGACGCTGCAGCAGGCACACTGCAACGCAATGGTCACACCACAACCATTTCACACAACATCCGAAAGGTGCAGCCACCATACATGTTTGACATGAGATCAAATGCCATGTGTGTTGACAAACCGCATGTTCGCGCAGTCTACTTTGACATGAGTGATGGTGAGCATGATGTTCCTTCGCACATCGTACCAGAAGATTTGTCCGTACAACACTTGCGTTCGGAATGTTTGTCGTCGTTGGATGTCGGCATTGCGGATTCTCATTGTCGCAAGGCCAGACCACATGATGAAACATATCGTTTCAGAATGGATTTGTATGAAAAAATTGAAGACATCTTGGCGCACCGAACTGGTGCCCGTGCATCATTAGCAGTTTCCATTTTCCCGCCGGATCCAAGTCTTGTGGAACCTAGCAAATGTTGCGGAGGATGCGTCGGTCATTCTTGATTCTAGCAATGATGCAACCGTCATTCTTTCCAAATATGTTTCGTGCGGGAAGCCTGTGCGAAGGTCAGGTGAACTTAAGGATCACCAAGGCAATGTTAATGATACATGTGGAGTTTTCATGCGTCCTGCAGGCTGTGGATGGTCAGCCAACCATTTTCCGAGAGCTGGGTTGTTTGTCAGACGTGGTGTCTGCTCCATTGCTTTCGTTTGGTCGCACGGTTGGACGATTGGAGCATGGTTGCGCGATTGGGTCGCATGATGGCTTCCCGAGTTTGCATCGTTCATGTAAGGAACTGACCGTGCCCTTAAAGTTCAAAAATGGAAGTTTGTTGGAAGGATGCATCCGGCATGTGCGTGAAGTGAGAGGGCATTGGCAGTTGACATTCCACGTTCTTGAAGGGAATTTCGCCCAGGATGGCATTCACCTTCAGGCGGTTTACCGATTGGTCGAAATAACGGCGAACATTTTGTTGATCCCATGAAGCGGTTCATCATGTCGCAATTTCCACGTCCAGAATTTCCATATCGAACCACCTTCGGTTTGACAGAGACAGGTTGGAAAGTGGTTGAGTTGCGCGAGTTTTTCTTCAATATGGAAAATGGTTCCCTGCCACTAGGTGCGTACAGTGGTGCTCCAGCAATTCTGAGTCGAACAGACGTTTCTCCTGAAACTTTGGGATTCGTTCTTAGAGAAGAGATGAATCCACGAGGAAGCGGGGCGTCTTCCCACAAAAACGCACCAGCTGATCAAACTGGAACGTAGCAGCCCAACAGCCGCAGAAGCAAACAAGTGGCAACACAAGTGTGAAAGCAACAGGTGACCTTGCTTCGCATGTGGCCCCAGACCGTTCAATGATTTCAGCGGACGGGATTCACTTGAACAAGGAGTCTTCGGTCGCATGTTTGCGTGCAGGTTCTCCGGATTGTGGCATCGGCATAGCTGGGTCCAGGGTGAAATTGCCCCAACGATTGTTGCAGCACTATGACGAGCCGTACTTGGCGATGTTGCGGAGGTGATAAGGCTTCAATCCATAGATCCTGGGGCACCAATGCCTGTGGTCCAACTTTGCCTTCTGAACCTGGTGGGGATGCACGAGCTCTTCATGAAGTGAATTTCCGTAAACCGCATGGTGCAAAGCATGTTTGATGGCCAGGGGCCGGCGTGAACCTCTTCGAGCCGACCCGGAACATCTGATTCGAAGACAATGTTCGGCTTGAAGCTTTCATTTTTCCCTCACATGTAGGGACTCTTCACCCATGCGTTCCCTTGGTGATGTCGTCAAACGGTTGGACAAATTGATCGGGTTGAAATTGTTTGATAATGTTTTCGCAACCCCTGCGCGGAAAGGAGTGCATTTCATATGCCGAGAAATGAGTAAGATTTTTCCCTTTCCAGGGGATGCAAAATAATTGTCAGATGCTACTCCGAGCCAGCGTTGTTGACACTCCAATCGCTTGTGCGAGTTGCTCGACACAAGCTTGGTTTGGAAACTCTGATTGATAATTCTCGCGCTGCGGACCTTAGCGATAACGCATGGGTTGAAACTGCCCTGGACAGACTCGGACGACTTTGCTTTCATATTTGGAGTTGAAATGAAACGTTTCCATTGCAAGGCAATCACTCCTCCCTATGTACATAATGTTTTGCGCATGCGTGTTGGCAGTTAAACCATTACGTGCCAATAAAGCGTGTTACCCCGTACCTGTTTGTGACTGGACGTGGATACCAAAGTCGCAGTGCCGCTTTCGCAGAACCAGTGCTGGCATTTGTTGCCATGGGTTCCCGACAGAAAGGGTAAGCCAACCGCATGAAAACGTTTTTTTGGGGCAAATGCGATACCAATGACATGTACGTTTTAAGCGTTGGCAACTACATTCTATTGACACGTACAGTGAAACGCAAATCACCGATTGGCAAGCGAGTGTTGGTTTGCATCATGACTTTGGAGTTCACATCTGGGTGACTGAGGGAACTTTGTGTGGCAGGTTGCCGCCCACGCATCGTCAAAGGTCCTGCCACCAAACCGGTGGAATTGCAAGATGATGTGGGAAACGACGGTGAACGTGAAATTGATGAACAGCAAAGAGGGGGGCGCGCTCGTTTTGGATTTTGGTGGCCTTTGCAAGAGGAATTCGAACCTCACACTCCTTTCTCTTCCCTACAGAATATTGATGACAAATATGGTGGGGACGAAGCTGCTCCCAAAGATGCGCGTGTGTCCAAGGTGGTTGTCCACCAGATTGGAATGCATCATGGTGATGAAACAGCGATGATCCCAGATGATCTGGACATGGTAGATGTTGATGGCATTTCGGAACATGGCTTTGTACCGACGGCAAGCGATTGAGAAGATAATGATTTCATTGCATGCGCGGATGCCATGGTTTCTCTGGATGATAATGCTACATGGTTTCCATAGCTGAATAGAACTAGTCTTTGCGCCCAAAAACTTGGTAGCAGTCGATGCGTGGGTAAATATTGTGGAAGTCAATCGTCTTGTCAACATAGGTGTTTTTGTTTCAAACAATTTCTCGAAATCCCGAAGCATTGTTTCAGAGATGGATAATTTGATAATTTGTTTTGTGAGGGAAATGAAAGCTAGCAATCCGGCATGGTTTTATCGGAGTCGATTGGTGGCCCGTGAATCTAATGTTCTTGATGCCATCAAAGATGTGCACGCACCTGCGTCCAGCAGTGTTTGCATTAAATTGCTTCCCGCAGTTGCGATGGGTGAAATTTGCGAGAATAATTTTGTCATGGTGTCCTTGGCATTTCAAATGCATATCTTCAAATGGACCAGCCTCAGCCCAAAAAAAATCGTATCATTGATTGCCCGGATTAAATTTTCGTCATTCATCGGCGTTCGCCGGGCCAGAGACACGAGGCCGCAAGTGGTATGATTTTTTTGCTCAATTTGTCGTGACCAAACTTTCCGGTGAAGTTTGTGCTGAGGTGCCTTATTTTTTCGACTTCCTGATGGAAAAAAATATTTTTTTGCTAATGTTGAGGGTGCATTTTTTTTCAATTTGCGCGAAAAATATGCATGAGACGTTGCGGCCTGTTTTGGAGGTTCGTTGTCGGATTGCTTTGCCATATGTTCCTAGCAGTGGTGGTTGCTTTAAATACCTGAAACACGTGCACTTGTTTGAAACAAATTACGACACGCTCCACATTAGCCACGAAACAGCCACATCAAGCAGGCATTCGAGACGTATACACGCATGAATTGGAAAACCATCACGGTTGAGCAAAACGCTAGGTGCACCAAAAGCACTTGCCCATGGAAATCTAAGTGAATGATCGGAAGATTGTATGGCCGGTGTTTTTGGATCATTGGTTGGTACCATTCGTTACGTGAGTCATGAGTGTCCAAACCCCAAAAAAAAATGCGCAGACTCTTTTTCCTGCAACACGCCAGTGTCCAATCTTGGAAGCATTTGGGGCGTTTCCTTGGGCATGCGAAGTTGCATCAAAAATTGCAAAAGGGGTGACATAACCATGGAACCTTACAGTGATGCAAACTGGGGATGCACTAGAAATGCAAAATCCAGTTCTGCCGCTCAACAGTTCGTCAGGGGACAGTTTGCGCATTGTTCTTTACGGAATCACCACTGAGTTCCGTTATCTTCTACAAAGGCGAAATGTTATTCGTCATGTGCCATTGACACATTGTGGGTGAAACACATTTTGGGGTTTAGATTTCTTTCGCGAAAGGGGGTTGCAACCGTGTATGTTGACAATGGTGCTTGTCGCCCAATCGCTCACAAACTTGGGACAGGTAAGTCGCGACATGTCCGAAGCACAGTTCTTAAGGTGCAACATTTAACCAAATCTGGATAGTTTCCGATCAAATCACAATGGCACAGTTTAAGACGCTGGAAGGTTGTTGAACCAAACGCGTCCCCTTCTGTAGCATCGGCGCCATGTGTTAAAACAATAAAGGCTGCAAAACCAACATTGTTTTCATCCATTCCTTGCATGTTTGCATCGCTTTGGACCCCCGCAAATCTCAGAACATAAACGTCTGCAGCACACAGGCGTCGAATCCTTTGTTATGATATGTTGAACATGTCTCTTGGTGGCGGGAAAATGGACTAAATGCCGTTTTCACGTGAAGCAGCGTGAATTGAACAAGCAAACTATCACAAAAAAATGCCGATGCATTTGTAGCGCCACACGTGCACCGAAGCCCAGCGAGTCACCCAATGTTTATGTTTGCGCAGTATGAGTTTTCCTCACGGATTGGATCTTGATCAGCCCAACACGATTGCGTCGCAGCAAGCCTTGATTGAGCCAACGCGGAATTTTTGTTAACAATCATTGGTTTGAGTTTTTTAAGTTTCTCCTCACGGTGATTGTGGTCAGTGTCATGGTGTGTGTGTGGTTTCCTTGCCGTGCCTCCGTCCATGAAACTCGTCACGTTTTCCACTGTCACAGGTGTGAAAGCGGAAAAAGTATTTGCAATCCTACTCTCAGCAAAATCTTGTTTGCAATCAAGGTCAAATTTTCTCTGCGCAAGTGCTTGCCAGTATTTGTCATGAGATGTTCGGTGTCCTTTCGTGGCACGTAAAACCGCACAGTGACCGCAATGAGCGGGAACTGCATTTGTTTTCACACGAGTCCCCACTGTTTTCACCATACGTGCGAAATTTGTTCTGGGCCAATAATGGAAACGTGATGGGTCTCACTGGAAAATTAGCGCGCGGGATATAGTGTAAAGGCTCACAAACTGGGCTGTCACTTCAAGTGCAGCATCTGTTCTAATCCGTGGAACCAACACACTGATGATCCGAGGCTTTTGGCTGTGAAAACAATGACACTCGTAGAAACACTGTAGGCAGCGTAGCTGGTTTGACTCAACAAAACTTCAGCAATATACTTGGAACAAATACAAAAAAAAAAACTAAGTGCGTTTGTTTGGCACAATGTGTTCCAACCATGTTCTTTGGCTTCAAAATTTTACGCTAATGCAACCAGGTCGGAGAATTGTTACGACGGTTGTCAATGACAGTGGCACAAATGACGGCCTAAGTGGGCCCAACCATGCCGTCCGACAAACCCAACCATTGGTCGCATCCAAAGATTCAAAACAAACTACGTAGTTGCCCATGCAATGGCCATACTCACCGTACCTTGGCCATCAGCCTAATGGGAACCTCTGAATGATGGCGCTTCCACTTGCCCCAATGAACCTCGCTGACAACAATGCCCGACTAGCAAAACGGTGGGATAGCAAGTTAAGAAATACGAATCGAGATTTTGGAATGAACGTCTGTCTCTTTATATGTGGCCCCAGCTATGTTGGAAATTTTGGAAGTTATCTTAAATTTATTGAAAGTTCTTTTGTGGTTTCTTGAAGCGTCGTGTCACGAATCTGAAATTGAAGTTATAATGGAAACTGCCGACCATACACACGCTTGAGCACAATCTTGGCATGCCAAAATATCCATTTTGCAGGGGCCGCGCCATGATTCCCAGAAACAGCTACTAACCGTTCGGAACCGTTCGGAACCGCTTGCAGGATTATACTTGCGACTCACGCACAGCTTCAAAACTTGGTCCAGCTGGTGAAAACCATTGGGGCCGGTTCCCCAGGCCAGAAAAAAGTAGTCGGCAAATTTGGGCCCCCGAAATGGAACAATCCAGGCGAACATGGTTTCAAACATTGGCAAGAATTTGTTGCAAACATGCATGTGCACAATTTTGGTCTCATACAGCATGCCGCCCATAAACAACAGCTTCGTCACATTGTTTGCCTGACCAAGTTTCCTCTCTATTGTTCCCAACCAAAATTTGACCACAAAAGTCATCAACGAACATGGCAAGGGGGAGGAAATCGTTTCCTCCATATCTTGTACGCCTGTGACACGTTCCTGCACGCATTTTCATCAGTAACGTTTGTGTGACAACTGGGTTCACCTTATCACTTTTCGTGTCGATTACTAGTATGTTGGAGGGAGACGCCTGAATTGCCAAACAAGGTTGGGGAACAATTTCGCGAAATGGAAATTGCACTACTTAACAACTAACAATGTCTTTTATTTTCCATCAGGCGTCCTTTCTTCCGATACTGTCTTGCCTGTGGCATGGTCCCCGTCAACGAATTTGATAAAATTTGTTTCGAATGTTTCAGGTCAAATCCCGCCAGTTTGGTTTCCGTTTCGTCAATACACCCCTGACTTTTGCAAATATGTTTCCTTCGTTTGTTGCAGCAACGTTCGCATTTTCAACTTGGTAATTTATTTTGGTATTTGCGTGCCTATTTCTGGAGTTGATCTTGTTAAAGCAGCGTAGCATCAAATGACCGGCGCCAAAACATTTCATCCATGAAACATTTCATTTTCTGCGACGCATTTGGCCGGCAGCAGTGTTTTGACTCTTTGATTCTGGCGTGCAAACAAGTTGGCGGGCCCTTTTGAGCACATAGCGTATGGTGAAAACCATGCTGCAGGACGTCAAGCCGTCTTTAACACTCAGAAAAAACGCGCCAGTGAGGCAAAAAAAAATGCCTACTATATGATAGACTATATGCGTATTGTTTGTCTAAATGTCCGTCGGGACCTTGCGGAATTTGTGACAAGTTATGTTCTGAAACGGTTGGCAAGGGTTTTCAAACCCAAAATGCATATGGAAAACATAGCCACATGCGGCAAGAAACCCGTTGTTTCCAGATTGTTTTTTTGGGATTCGCCTTCGCGCCAATCGGTTCAGAATGGAAACTCAGTTTCCGTATTTACCGTTAAACACAACAAATCACCCGTCCTTTGTTTGCACACCATTCGCCAGTGCGCAAGTTTCTGACCGATAGATATGTAATTTTTGTGGTTGTCAAACACTGTGTTCCCAAACAAATGTATATGTATATGCATATGTATATATGTATATATGTATATATGTATATATGTATATATGTATATATGTATATATGTATATATGTATATATGTATATATGTATATATGTATATATGTATATATGTATATATGTATATGTATATATGTATATGTATATATATATATATGTATTACATTGATACACCTTTGAATCCTTTGGATTGCCCCTGGGTTGCATAAAGCTACGGCCGCATTTCATATGGTGGCCTGCATTGCCTTGACATTGCATTTATCCTTCACATATTTTTGATGGAAAGGCCTTGCCCGCAAACCAAAGCCACCGCATGTGATGGTGATACAACACGCTCAGACTCAGCTGCTTGCAACGACTACGCATGCTGAGCCCCAGGCTACTTCACTTTGTGATGACTGGATGGATAGAATGAAAAATGTTTGCGATGATGCGCCGCTTTGCTGACGAAATGTTCTTGTTCGCAACATCTGCAATTCACTCCACCATTTTGTCAAGTGAATTGGTTGTAATTTTGCCGGGAATCCTTTGTTGCTCCAGTTCATCACTTCCCAATTTTTCACGATGCATTGTCCGTCTGCTCCACGTTAAGAAAATTTGCAATGCCCTTTTGAAATAAAAACGTCCAATGCTTAACAAACGGGAATCAAGAATACCTAACTTGAATAATTACTGATGAAATTTTGGTATGCATCAGGTTTCCGACATTCATCAAGCATATAGGCATATATCCCATGCAACGAATGTTCTGAACCATCGCTAGCGGAAGTATGCGGAAGTGCATGTTGACCGACAAAATATCGCCACAAACAAATTTGGAGTAAGAATACGTGTATACGTTCGTTTGGCAGCTAGGGTGGTTGAATTGCGAATGGTTGCCGTAACTCGGCAACAAGCATGTCTCACAAATGGAATTTCACCAATCCACTTCAACAATCGCATGCAGCAAAAAATTGAAGTACCGGACGTTTTTTACACTCACTGCCATTGTATTGTACATGAAATGCGCCGGTACCGAAACAGCCATGCATCCAAGAAAGTGCCAAAAAAAAGTTCCACTGCAGCTTGCACTGTGCACCTCACCCTTCCAAAAGAGACACCATCCCACACTCCATGGTAGCCGAGGGCATAGGCATGGGCATGTGGGCAACAATGATTGGAACAATGACCAACATTATGAGGATGGGTTATGTAGACAAGACTGCGGTTGGCAAAGATGAACGTCACAAGAAGGATGTGAACTATGGCTATGATGCGTACAAAATGATGCCCCCAAACTGGAAGCTATGCTGTGCCAAAAAAAACACAAAAAACGAAAGAGTTTCAAACCTCTGCGAATTGGAAGCAGTTCATAACCCCAAAAATACTCCTGTGTCCTCCTCTGCACTAGAAAGGAAAAGTGCCTGAACACGGAAAAATTGTGAAGTTCACGCTACTTGTCGTGATGACAAAATGATCCAGTGGAATCCGACCTGGGTCTATCCATGATGATGTGCCATGACGCGTCCAAATCAAGCCGGCTGGCGGTCCAACCACAGCACGTCAAAACATTGTAACACATCAAATTGATCGAAAATGACCAATCAGAACTGACAAACGAAACGCAAGAACCAAGCACTTACTCCGCCAAGACATCTTTCGGCACAAAGGACGGTTGATTTGCCGCACAATCTGCGACACTTTTCTTTCCATCCTTTTTTGTCTTGGATCTCCAATTTTGTCCTCCAGCAAATTTTAAAATGTTGGTGGGATTGTACTTTTTTTGGCACAGTACAAGCTAACACATGGACATCCATTTTTTGACTACCCGACTAACTGCCAAACGTTTAAAAACACAATTGATTGAAAAACATGTTGGTTATTTTCATGTCGTGGTCCCTTGAGCGGTTTGCTTTGGTAGTCCCCAAAAAATTTAGACATGTGTTTCCAATTTCCGCCTGTCCCAATCAAGCGTTAGAAAGACATGGCGGCAGTAACCGAAAAAAAGAAATCATGTCGGCATTTAGCTGCTTCAAGCCCTGATCGCCGGTAAAATTCAGCCGCAGCGAAAGTTGTTCAACAACCATCCATGTGGGTTGCTAACCGGTCTATGGGCAAAATTAAGTGCCAATTTCCAACAGTTTCAGTCCAAAACATCCTCACGTCTTGCAATCTGGGCCGCAAAAGAAATTTCAACATATTCTGAAGTTCCCGGGAAATTGATGCGACATACAGTATCACCACTCAGTAGTCGTGGTGTGTCTTGTCGCATGAACCCTTCCAACATGCAAACCAGGAGTTTGGCATTGCATGGATGTTGCTGAGAATTGTGTGTGCATTTTGTGCAAGTGTTTTTTTACCACAATTGATTGGAACTTGGACGGTCGCAAAGCAACTGATACGCGTGGTACGCCCCGCCACACGTTGGAAGGATATGTTCAAATACATTCCATATATGCAGGTCTCTGTTCATTGCGGAGTGATGCATCAAATGCGGAAACGCGACGTTCCATGAAACATTTTTTGAATGATGCCTTTTGAACAAAAATGCCAAAATATGTTTGACCCCTTGAGTAAATGAAGGAACCCACGCACCATCAGCAAAATTTTGGTCTTGTCAACGGAAACAATCGGGAGGCTCACTGCAATTTTCGGCTGGTGGATTCCTCAAACGTCGACCGCACACACCCGGTTTAGTTTCGTTCGCAACCCCAGTTATTTTTATGGTTGGGACTGCTGAGGTGGAAACATCTAATGGTCGTGTGTTTTGTGTTTTCCCAAATCAATTTTGTGTTTGTGTTGCTTTGGTCCTGTTTGTCTTGGTTTGCATCAAGGCAATTTTGATTCTTCTCCGTTTGTAGATTGTTGTGTACATTGGCATGCGCCTGCACACACGACTGATGCCCAACCTCAATATCAACACTTGTAGTTGTTCTGTATTGTTCGTAACAATCACAGGTTGAGGTTTGTTAAAAATTGCAATGGGGATGGTTTTTGGGTAAGTGTTTTTGCTTACACACAGTGCACGCCAGGGTTGGGCGCAATGCTCGCACGTACTCTTTGATTCATTCCCGTTATCCTGTCTCGAATGAGCGAACAAAATGAAACATTAAAATGTTGATCAGTAAGCGGGGTTTTGTTGTTAATAACCACATTCCTGCCCAATTTAATTGTTGGGGAACAGGTGAAATCCTCCATGATCAGGCGCCGCCAACAGGCAACAAACTGCACGGTGGCCGACAAAGGCACACACACTTTCAGCCAACAAATGAAATGAATTGGGTATTTGCAACGAAGGAAACCACAACAACCATCACGACTCGGAAAATGTGATGAAAAATATTTGCATGCGCCGGTGTTGAAAGTGGACCGACAATTTTGATTTTGACTTTAAAACCCACCAATGAAGCCGGATACGGTGACTTCAAACCCGTTTGCGAAACAAATTAATTCAACAGTTTTGTACATTTTTATCCTCTTACCATACAGTTGTAGACTGTGCAGTGCGGGGTGGGAAGGAGCGCAATGGAGTGAAGGGTGGAAATGTAATGTGTAGAGTGTGAAGTGTGGAGTCTTGAATGGAAAGTGTGGTGCGCAAGGGGTGGAGCGTAGAGCATGGAATGCACAGAGTGTGGCGTGTTAAGTGTGGAATGTAAAGTGTGGAGTGCAAAGTGTAAAGTGTAGAGTGTGGAGTGTGTAATGCGGGGTGAAGTGCGCAATGCGCATTTTAGAATGTAGACGGCGGAATCTAAAGTGAGGACAGTGTAAAGTACAGACCGTAGAGTGTAAGGTGCAAGGTGTAAGGTGTAAGGTGTGGAATGGCGAGTGCGAAGTGTGAAGTATGGAGTGTGGACCGCCAAGCGCGGAGTGTGCAATGCAGAGTGTGGATTGGGGCGCAGTGTCAAGTGCGCAGTGTAAACTTAGCAGAATGTGAAGTGAGGAGTGTGGAATGTGAATTGCGCGTGGGGTGTGAATGTGAAGTGGGAAGTGGGGTTGCAGAATGCGGAATGCAAAGTATAGAGTGTGGAGTGTAGAGCGTGTGAAGCGTGAAGTGTGAAGTGTAAAGTTTTTTTTGCTCGGAATAAGCGCACGCTGGCACAAGGCCTGTGTCACTAGTCAATTGAATGAAACGAACGAAGTGTGAAGTGTAAAGTGCCAAGTGCGGAGTGCGGAATGTAATGCGCAGGGTGTGGAGCATAGAGCGTGGAGTGGGAAGTGGGAAGTGAGGATTACGGAGGCTGAGGGAGGATGAGGGAGGGTTACAGAGGGTTACAGGCGATTATAGGGAAGATTACGGAGGATTAGGGGGTGTATAGTGTTCTTGCAAGTTTGTCTGGAACCGAAAGCGCCTCAGATATCAGCCTGTGATGTTCACTGGTTGTTTTTTCGCTGCGTCATGGGCACAACATCAATGACTGACATGAATGCGCACTGGTTAGCAAATCCGGAAATGTTTTGCATCCGATCTAGATACAAGCCTTAGTATCAACACAACCCATAGGACCCCTCAGGACTCGAACTACGCACATCGCTGCCAGAAATTGCAGCTCTCGACGCCAAAGCCAAAAAAAGTACGATTTTGAAGACTTTTTGATAAGAGTTTTTATGGAGAATCACCAGCGGCAAAATGGGGAAAAAATCTGCGGACAAGTCCCTTCGCAACCTGGATGCAGCCATTCCAACAAAGTCAACAAAGAAACAACAAAGTCACCGGGAAAGCCTTACTCTTCCTCCCATTGCCTGCGCCATTCGAGCTAGATCCGACTGTATATGGTGACGTCTAAGACCGTCGCGCGCACGAGCCAACTTTTCACCGCAGCGAAACCTCCGGATACCCGAAAAAACACAATGTTTCGCGCAAATCCTAACGTTCAAATCTCATCCTTCATGGAACAATTCCAATGCAAACTGCCACCACAAGCTTGCAAAACACAAGCAAAACGCAAACCAAAATTGAAATGGCAAAGGCCCGGCTCTCAGAACCGCATCGAGATGAAGTACCGTGGTATTGTTGATAGGACAGCTCAGAGTCGGTCACGGAGTGCATTGGAACTGCTGCATCAAGGCAAGTTTCTGAGCACTGTGTTGGGGTTTGCTTGCGTTTTGCTTGTGTTTTGCAAGCTTGTGGTTCCAACTCTACTTCAGGATGCCACTGGACACAATGACCTTTGGACTACTAGCCATTGATCTCCAACTCTACTTCAGGCACATGCCACTGGACACAATCGGACTTCTTCACTCACTTCAGCTAGAATGCATTGCGGAAGTAAACACATTGCAGGGAGCTTCAAGAGAGTCTTCTGATTTCAAGGAAATGCAACTATTAGTCAACTAACAATCCGTAGGTAGTCTGGGAGTCGATTTTGGCCTTCCCGCTTCTTCCTGGCAAGTTGTAAGTTGTAATTCATGCCCAGTATGGTCTTAATGAATGGGATGCTGTTCATCAACAAAAATCAAAGTGAAAGATTCTTGTTTGCATTCTCGCTATCGGTGAAACAAGTGATTTTGGACACAGCCAGACTCTCTTGGTGGTGTCCATGTTATCTCTTCCTGCACAACCGGACATGTAAACCACAACAGCACAGCATCAACAAAGAAACGACAAAGTCACCTGGAGAGCCTTGCTCCCATTGCCAGCGCCGTTCGAACTAGATCCAGGGGTAGGGGGATGGGGTCCCCGATACCTAGCGCTTAAGAGGGAGCGTGGACCCGTGAGGGTCCCAAGGTTGTCGAGTGAGGGTTAAGCTGTGGACCCGTTGACCTCTTCGACCTGGAACCATGAAAGGACATGGTTACGTCACACTCCCTAGCCGGCAGGTTGGCGCTGTCCTTGGGGACTCGGACGTGTCAACCTGTGCTGCGTGGTCGACGGGCCACAGCGCCATCCACTCCTTGGTGACTCGGAGTAGGGGTCCCTTCCACNTCCACCTTTCTTGAATTTTACTTGTGTGGTTGGGGTAGCTCCTTTGGATGGTCAGGCAAGTTGGGTGAACCCCTGAGTGTGGACACACTGAGTTCGGACCCCGGTTCTTTCCACTGTTGTTCATGCAAAGGGGGGTCAGGTACACCTCTTTGGTAGGTTGTTGACTAGGTAGTGGTCGTCGTTCGATTGTGGTCCCACGTCCTCCTTGGTGACTCGGAGGAAATGAATGGGTAACGGGGCCTAACTCGCCACGATTGGATGTCACCACTGCTTCAACTTCCGATCCATTGTTTGTGTCCTGGCTAACGGTCAAAGTTCGTGCGAGGGTTGCTATGCTCCGCACNCGCCACGATTGGATGTCACCACTGCTTCAACTTCCGATCCATTGTTTGTGTCCTGGCTAACGGTCAAAGTTCGTGCGAGGGTTGCTATGCTCCGCACGGATCAGACCGTCGGTTCCTCCGTGATGAATGCCAGGGTAGTCACGGTGTCTGGGGTAACCTGGACCTCCTTCGTGTGTTCCCATGCTTTCGGGTATGTGTCACATGGAGGGGTGGGATCGCTATCGACTGGGTCACCCGGCGGTCGAGGTTCTGGCAGATGCACCTCGGCTTAATGTACAGTCAGGCCACAGTAAGGTCCTCTACCAGGGATCGAGCTGTGCTGCGTTGGGACCACACCCTGAAAAGGGGGAGGATATAAGGTAGTCAAGAAACCAACCTACTGAAATTCCTCGCGTGGGAACCTTCGCAGGCCACTTTGGACAGAGACATGAACTTGACAGTGTCGCATGCTTCTGTGGGATGCCACCTTTTTGGCGTGCATGGACACAGGGAATCAAGTGTAAGTCCTTTGTGGTGGAAAGGGTACCGCCCCAGGGTGCGCCCCGAGAGGGAGCCCAAAGGTACCAAGCGACTCAATACCGAAGAAAAAGTCCTGCTTGAGGATCGAGCCCCCCTTATCATGGTAGCCATTACCAGCTTACCCCCTTTTGTCTGTATATAGAAGCTCCGAAACAGATGCTTGAAGAAGTTCAGGGGCACANATGGTAGCCATTACCAGCTTACCCCCTTTTGTCTGTATATAGAAGCTCCGAAACAGATGCTTGAAGAAGTTCAGGGGCACACAATCCCGCCAAAGAGACCGTTCAGTCGAAAAAGTCCGAAAAGTGTAAAGAGCGAAGTTCAGTGGCACACGATTTCGCTACCTGCAATCTGTGAACTTGTACCGAGTGTAGTCGCAGTCTCATTGCGTATAAACAAGTCTGACGCTGCCGCTGCCGTTTACAGCCATTCCAGAATGCCAACAGAAGTTGCTCGGAGGCGGCTTCTGTAAACGAATCGGTCGGTGGTAGTCTTAAGGAGCAATGGAGACGACAACGACAGGATCGACTGGAGG
>BGPT01002532.1:66204-77943 GCA_003297045.1 Symbiodinium sp. clade C Y103
AGGAGCAATGGAGACGACAACGACAGGATCGACTGGAGGCAATGCCCAAACCACTGAGGTGGTGGTCACACAGCGACAGGCGGTCTTACCTGTCAAAGATTATAGCCTCACCACCACTCTGGGGGAGCTAGTGAGCCAAGCGAGGAGCAGTGCTACCANGGGGGAGCTAGTGAGCCAAGCGAGGAGCAGTGCTACCAACACCACAGTGATCGAAAGGATCGAGGTACAGCTTGGCCCCCCCGAGGACCCGCTTCTCACTCTCGAAGAACAGAACCTTTTAGGGGGGGTCATCATGCAAATCTACGAAGAGCGGCTGATGGGGAAAGGAGAAAACCTTGTAGCTCAAGAAGTCCGCGACCAGAGTGCAAAAGTGAGGGAAGGCGTGTACAACTTTATGAATAGTTTCACCATTCAAGAATTAATTGAAAAGAGCCGTTTTGCACACCTCCTAGATGAGGAACCTGCACCAATGTCCTAACGTCACATATGAGCAAAGATAGGGTGCTGAAAAAGGCGTAAGACGTGAGAGTAGTTCCAAGTGCGCAGAACCACCCACAGACAAATTGTGTACTTGCTGCAAGTGGTTATGAGGTACTCAAACCATTGATGAAAACTGCAGCCATATTTGCTCAGCATGAAGCTCAGCTACCCCAAAAACTTTGAAACTAGACTACCAAGTCTCGCTGACTCAGCTTAGCTTAGCTTATCTGATCAAATGCACTGCAACAACTTCCCTTCAGTCTATTCATTGATTCATGGATTAGGGACTTTTTTGATTCACTGAGAGCCTCAATCGTGCCTCTCACCCTGCAAGACCGTTACTCGGAGGTGGCGCGTCTCAAAGATAGGAAGGCAATGGCAGCACACTACGGGCTAAAGGTCTACTTGGCGACTACTCACAGCTTATTAGACACGATTCCTTTGGAAGGTGAAGGAAACCTAACCTTTGCCGAAGTGAAAATCAAACTGGCGGAAAGACACCCTGCTAAGTGTTCAACCAGAACGCAACTCCTCTACAAGTACAGCGTACTACAAGATGATGAACATATATCGGAGTATCCAGAAATACTCGAGGAAGGTGTACTATGTGTGGAATCCCCTGCCAGAGCACCTACAAGGACGGAAGGCCTCATGCTGCATCATGCGCTTGCTGACCGGGACAAGGAGTTAGTGCTACAAATGCTCAGAGAAGGCATACATCCAGGTCCATTGATATCATCAGATGATGGAAGTACGCACAATCTCCTCCAAGCGGCGCTAGTTGGCGATTTTACCCATGAGAGTCAANGTCCATTGATATCATCAGATGATGGAAGTACGCACAATCTCCTCCAAGCGGCGCTAGTTGGCGATTTTACCCATGAGAGTCAAGCCTCAAGTGACGGCCTTTGTCCACAGCTCACTAAAGTTCTCATTGAAGCAAGAGCAGAAGTGGACCGCATAGATGACAGCGGCATCACCCCTCTCATCCTTGCCACGACTATGGAGTACACAGCCGGCATCCAAATGCTGCTCAGCAACCGAGCCAACCCAAATCTTACAGACCAGCTCTATGAAGAATCCCCTCTCCACTATGCTATACAGCATAATAGTGAGGCATGTGTACAGCTTCTCCTTGAGGGGAGGNAACCCAAATCTTACAGACCAGCTCTATGAAGAATCCCCTCTCCACTATGCTATACAGCATAATAGTGAGGCATGTGTACAGCTTCTCCTTGAGGGGAGGGCAAACCCGCTGCTCAGCAGTGAAACTTCAGAGCAGCTAACTCCCCGTGAGCTTGTAGAGTACAGATATAGATTCAGAATGTGCTCGCAAGTCATTTATAATCTTGTAACAGGGAGTAAATAGATCAGAGGGCCAGGGCGAAAGGCGCGAAACCTAGAAGTTCGAGAGGAGGTACCATCATCAATTCTTCACAATCCTTTACAATTCTTTACGTATAGTTAGGGCCAATGAAAGAATAATAATATCTATAGACGCCCTATTGAAACTTCTCGTGGATAATAACGAGGCCCTGTATTTAAGTTAGGGCCAAATCGCTATTTTAAAAGAAGGATAGGAAGTGCAAGCAATTGTGTCGCTAACGAATACTGAAGAAAGAATCTGGATTGATGACCGAGTCCCCCTAGTCATGGTAGCCTTGACCAGCCTGCCCCCCTTTGTCTGTAGATAGAGGCTTCGGAGCAGATGTTTGGCAAAACCTCGGAGTGCAAAAGAAGCGCTAGTCAAAAGCGGGTAAACTGGTGGAAATGAAAATTAAGTCCATGATATAAACTTTGCGCCTGGACCAATCGCAGCATGTCAGTTTTTGAACAACTCTGTCGTTGCTGCTGCCATTCACAGTCCATCGAACTCCCAACTGTTAAACAGAAGTTGCTCGGAGGTTGCTTCTGCAAACTAATAAATTGCTAATTATGATGCCATACGCTGGGAACAACACATTTGACTCATGTCTTAACTTTGAATCTAGTCAAAGGAAGTACGACCAACCGATTTAATCTATACAGAGGGTGGAGACTACACTGAAGTACAGGTGAGTAACTATTTATCACTCGGAAATGCATATGCCAAAAAACAGGTTGCTCGGAGGTTGCCTGGCATATAAAATGTCCGCCATGGAAGATGGATTCCCGACAAGGCAGAGGCAGAATCCCGACTGGCTCATGGACGTGGACTACATTGCATGCAGCGATGCGGCACTCCCTGATCAACTTGATAGTGAAGAGATCTCAGTAGGAGGAAAGCCAGTCACAGTTTTCCACCTTCCTATGACACAAAACGGCCAGAAAGGGACCATCCACATCCTCTACTGCCCCAACATGATACAAGGAGCGAATCCCAACCCACCGTCTGGATGGGCCGAGCTAATGTGTTTTCCTGATGATCTCCAGAAAACAGTACTCTGTGGCCAACACCTAGTTCGCATTACTGAGGGTCAACATCACCTTGTACACGAGTCTGGCCTTGTCGTCTACGGAACCAACAAGAGGCGCAGATCCAAACTTGCGAGGCTCCTGGCCGAAGAAGCATGGTTCGAATTCCGCAGGAAAATTACTTCTTTTGAGCACGTACACACAACTGTGACCTTTGAATCCATACCCTTTTTATCCTGTGGCGACTTAGGATATCAGGAAGGGCCNTACTTCTTTTGAGCACGTACACACAACTGTGACCTTTGAATCCATACCCTTTTTATCCTGTGGCGACTTAGGATATCAGGAAGGGCCAAAGACCCCTGACTACCTAGGTGGGCAAGCCACACAAAAAAGAGTGGTATTGCCCACAGAAGATTTTAGCAGTCCATATATTTGGGCTGCTAAGGTAATGGTTGATGCTCTCACGGCTGTTCAGCAGTCGATAGCAAGGGCGGAAGGACTGCTAAACGCCATAGAGCAATCGGATGACGTTACTCAGAAGGCAACCCTGACGGACATTAGAACTCATATTAACAAATCCAAGACGGAAGTTACCTTTTTATTGGAACAGTTCGCTCCTATTGCCCAAAGGGGCAGCTGCGAGGTTATGCTTGAAGTATGAGGGATGGTGCTACATTCAGATTAGCCCGATCCAAAGCACCCATCTTAGTCAACAGAGAGCTAAACCTCATCGAGTGAAAAGGGGGGGAGGTAGCAGCTGCTAATGCCTCCACCTTATCACTTGGCTTGCAGCAGTCCCAAGATTGTCCAAGATCGAGTGTTGTGCATATGCCTGGGTAGAAATTGCTATGTGAAAATGCACTGAGATTAAGTTTCTCGTGGATACATCACCTGCCTTATGCTGTGGCTCAAGAGTGGTTGTTCGGAGATTGCCACCCACCCCAAACAGCTTTAAAATAGTTTTGAAATTGTTGCGGCTGTCTTGGCATTATTGACAACTTCATTGACAACTTCATTATCTAACTTATCCAATCCCACCTGCCACGCCTCTGTTAATTTATCTCTCGCCCTTTTGCAGACCCATCACCTAGAACGACCGGTTGAGTCATGGATCGCGCCCCTGATCTCCCTCTGGCGCAACGGGTCACTGCCCTGTCGCTATGCCTTGGTGCCCTATCAGACCTACNGACCGGTTGAGTCATGGATCGCGCCCCTGATCTCCCTCTGGCGCAACGGGTCACTGCCCTGTCGCTATGCCTTGGTGCCCTATCAGACCTACATGAAAAGCTTCACACAGAACTTCACAGCCTGGAAGAGCAGCGGATCCTCTACCCGGAAGTTCAGGAAGCCTTAACGACAGCATCTCAGGCAATGTTAGCGGCAATGACACTATTGAACGACAGGGTAGAAGATATGAACGCCATTGTGGAAAGGCAGCAAATCCAACTCATTGGAGCCAGCCAGCGCATCCTTCCAAGTCCTACGCTCTCGATCAGAAATCTTCGACGGCATGATCAGAGCCAAAAAAGTCATGAAAGCCAACCAAGCCATGGACGAGCCCCAGATGAGGAATCAGCTATCCAATCAGCAGCAGGAACCAACACCAACCCTCTTGCGTTAGTACTAGCACCAGCCCCATGTGCCAAGGCGCGAACCAATCCATCGTGCAGCCTGGTGCCCAAAAACCAGAGCTCCCGTGAAGGGATGGAAAATTCTAGGCCAAGGATGTCCATAGTTGAGCGTAGCCTCCTGTTTATAGCTAGGGCAGAATCTGCGCCTGGAAGATCATAGCTGGGAAGACTCANGAAAATTCTAGGCCAAGGATGTCCATAGTTGAGCGTAGCCTCCTGTTTATAGCTAGGGCAGAATCTGCGCCTGGAAGATCATAGCTGGGAAGACTCAGCCTCAGTGTGTCCCCAGCGGGTGAAAAAGTCACGGGCTCAAAGAATAAAGCACCATCTCAGTGACATCGCACAGTGCTCATATGCAAACACAGAGCAACTGGAGACACCCTCAGTCCTGTCGAATCTGTGGCTCAAGCAGCATCCCTTCCCCCATGCCAGAATAAATCCAGGTTGCTCGGAGGTTGCCTGGTTCTGGAGGGGGAGGTCATTCAATCCCCCTCAAGAAACTCATGAATATGCTACTTATGATAATCACGGCTTAACAGAGGGAACTTGCAACCCAATCCATGGCAGACTCTCTCATTGGAGAAGATAGAAGCTGGTTACCAATCCCGCCTCACACTCCACAGGTTAGAGTGAAACTACTGCAGTTGCACTTGAACAGACTTAATGACACTTTGACGGACGTTGTGGTGCTACTTGACCTCAGAGAAGAAGTCCCACTAGGATACTTCCCGGAGAATACAGAAGAAATTGAAAGGAGCAAAAACCACTTGAGCGCAGCCGTCAAACTGCTAGAACTGCAAGTAGAACTAGCCAGGTGTCGGAGCGAAGAGGCTCAAAATGACAGTTATGGTACCGAGTTACAGCAGTTGGCCCACAGTGTACTGAAGTCAGGTGAGCCAGGAAGATTATCCTCGGAGCCACAATGGCCTCTCTGGGCAGCTCGCATGAGAGAAGGTATACTCAATCAGACTGCCCGTCAACAAAAAGTTTGTGTGGCATGCAATAGTGCACTGGAGGACCAAGGTAAAATCTACGTTTGCCCAGTGTGCAGAAAAACATTGCAAGCTGAAAAAGTACCAGGAGATGCACCATGCTGACACCAGCGGGGCTGATTATTCTGTGGATTTTAGTCCAATCGGACAATTTTCCAGTGCCTCCTAAACATAGCGACAAGCAGACATCATATAAGGGTCAGCCTGCCGTCTTAAGGTTTGCACACTTTTTCATAGAGAGCAGTCCAAGAGCGCTCCACTGCCGCCATGCTTGCCCAGGAGATCGAGGCCACTGGTTACCAAGTACTAGGTCATCCGTGACAATTGTTGATGAACCTGACCACAGCAAGGCACATAGTTGCCTTGACAGCCTTGACTGAGCTGAAAATCAGCCTCACCAGAAGAGTTCGGTGTCTAAGCCAGTGCTAGGAAACGTGACAGACATAACTGCTTTTACACCTGCACTGTCTAACCACAATATCGTAATGACTCCACATTGATGTATAGCCCTTTTCAGCTCAAACAAGACAAATGCTACAGTTGGCGCAAAGAGTTATGAGTACCTAAGTATAAATTACAGGATAGCCATACAGCAGGTTGCTCGGAGGTTGCCTGCGACAGACCACCTGCAGAAGGCGAGGTCACCCACTACTGTAGCACTCCGCAAGAGAGCTAAGTATCCCCGCTAGCTGCGATGAGGATCCTTAAGTAAAATGCCTTAACACATTCATGACATAGAACTCAGTGAAGCACAGCCTGATAGCCTTGCCTCATGGCCTCGAATACCGCTGCTGGGCCGCGCTTGCTGGGTGTTATCGAGCAAGAGCTAGCTATACTCTGCGATATGCCAATTCCCGACCAAGCCAAACAATTATGGATAGTGTACTGCACCGCAAGGTGCACTCAAACCCTATCCTTTGCCATTGAGGAGGAAGTACTAAATTGTGCAGCTGGCCTCATAGCGGAGTTTGCTCAAGAGTTACTGCAACTACCACGATCAGAAATATCGGCCATGAGCATCGCGTTCTATCCCTCCAGAAGAGAACTCAGGTATAATCTCTCAGCCAATGAGACCATCATGCAGGTAATAAGCCAACGGGAAATCATGCCGGAAGCTGTCGTCCTTGAGATCCGAGAAAGTGAGGATGCGAGCCACCACGTAGCCCAAATAGCGCGCAGCACTTGATGACAGCAACCGACATGAAAACAGCTGGTTCAAAATGAGCGTTGATATCAGCCTGTATTTAACTCAAGAGCATGGAAAGAAACATGTTTCCAAAGCGCTCAGACCTCTTGCAGCACATATTCTATGCCAGATCCCTTCTTGGCCCAAGAACAGCAAGGTCACGGGGGAGATCACACAAACGAAGCTACAAACAATGTAGCATTAATAAGCGTTACCACTGTTTACTAGTGTTACTGTGAGAGTAGGCTGTCCGAAAGCGCTTTCCGAAACCGTAACGCTATATCCCTACACAACCTTTATGCAACACAGCGACAGCGATTGTGTCTGGCAGATGTCGTAGGAACGCCAAGGCACAAAACAAGGAGGTAAGAACTCCCCCAGTTATCCCATGTGGCATATTGCTAAAGACACGTGACATAACCGAGAAGGCTAGAAAGTGACCCCTCTCCAGACGCCATGGAAGATAGACCTCAAGCGGCAGGTGCAGCTCCTGATCAAACTCCCTTGGACATGGAAGTGGATGAAAAGCTGGACGAAGCAATCAGCAAAGTTCAGGCACTGATGCATGCAAGTGCAGAGTCTTCACAGAGGAGTACTACATCACCCTCCTTCAGCTATGCCAAGATCGCACATTTAGCTCTGCTCCTGTGCCGTTCGGAGCTAGCAAAAGAGGCCTTGCTTGACACTACTTCGAAAAGCAGTTCGCGGGAAGCAACTCATCAAGGAGGCAAGTGGTCTAAGCTGAGAGCTAAGCAGCATCGAGAAATCACAACCTCCATAGACCACCTGAGTGACATGCTGCATGCACCAGATGCTTCCGACAAGGAAATATCTCAGTTCCCTGTCGAATTGATTCCAGCTACTAAAGTAGCTAAAGCTTTGTTAGTGCAAATACAGGTAGGACTAGAGAGATAATGCGCAAAATGCATAAAATAGGCGAGGCTGCTGCAATGCTGTAGTCATAAATAAGCACAAAAGCCCATCACGCTGCCATCTCTCTCTAGCTGTGGAAGAGCACGCAGTTGCATACTCAACAACATATAATGAACATGCCGTCTTGGTGGTGGACTGTATAACCTCATATTGTCACACGTCTGCACTCCCTTTGGCATCCCTCTGGCTCAAAAGGCTTAGGCTGTGGAACCACTTTCCAGTACGTAATTTTGGCGTAGCGGTATAACCAACAATTAAATACTTAAACCTGATTCGCAAATAAAGTTTTTGCAAAGCAAAGATCAGACATCTACATAATCAACGCCTGCTGTCGTGCCAGGTTGCTCGGAGGTTGCCTGGGTAAACAGTGGGGCGAAGCCATCTAATAAGACCCAGCCATGGAACAAAGCTATACTTTGGTTAACCGATCGACAGCGGAAACCAACTGCACTCAAGAGCAGTCCATCACAGTGTACGCCCTACAAGATGGTGACATCAATATGAGCCACTTGGTGCGTTACCACCACCATAAAGATGTTCCGTACTACACGCTGGAGTTCATACTAGTATGGCCCACCNAGATGGTGACATCAATATGAGCCACTTGGTGCGTTACCACCACCATAAAGATGTTCCGTACTACACGCTGGAGTTCATACTAGTATGGCCCACCACACAAGGACTTGAGCAGCTTTACTGCAAACACTTCTTTACAGACGATCACGAACTCTATGCAAAGGATCTCCCCCTTGGATGGGGAGGACTCGCGACAGTACCTACTATATTGCACCGTATCAGCCTGCATTGCTCTGGCCTGAAGCACTATCCTTACCAACAGCGCTCAATACTGGTACACACCAGTGGAGCAACAATTAGTGGGGATAATACAGGAGAGACAAGTCGTCTAGCGTGGCATGTAGCATATCATGAGGCGGCTACCCTCGACATCCAGCCCCTCAATGAGCAGATCCATTTCGATACAGAAATGTCAACCATGATTAGAAGGTCCATACCTCTCTCGTCCACATCAGCAACAGTGCCAGGGACGAACAGATCATACTCAGCCCCGTCAAGCCTCGCACTGGGGCGAATCTGGGTCCATTTGCAGAGCGCCCTACAGACAGCTGATACTTCCCAGGATCTTGACAATGTGAAAGCGGATCTTGCTGAGGTTAAAGATAGAGTGCAGTCAATCCTTAATGTCCAACTGGGTGCGCAAAGTCAACCGTGAACTGATGGGAAGCCACACATGCCCCTAGTGCTGGGCTGGAAGAACTCCCTCTTGGTTTTTGAAAAGGCTGCTGCACCTTACATTTGCAGCAGGATTAGCGCTTGGATTAAAAAATGATGACAAAAAGGAGCGCCAGAAACCTGACGAGTCTCGGCCAAGACCCAAGCAATGAGACAGTCATTTATAACGCTGCCTTATGCCTAACAGCCTATGTGAGCACTGCCCGCCTGAGGATGTTTTTGGCTCAGCTTGTCCGTTAATAAACAGAAGTGTCACAAGCTATTATATCACTAGTTCAGTGTATGCTTGTACTGGTGATCTTCATTATGCCCTGATGATTTAACCAACAAGCCTTGTCAAACTGTACTCTTTTGCTAAAATTTAACGACTGTGGCTGAATATATGAATCAGCATCACGGGAGATCTTCTGTAGACAGTTTACCAGGTGGCTCGGAGGCGGCCTGGTCCTGACCGAATCATATCAGCATAGCTCCTATCAGAGCTAAAGAGCCATGGACTTTGATGCAATCAAGGCGCGATTATCAAACAAAGGTGAGGATGTTAACCTGAATCACTTGTTGAGACGCTGGGAGCACGATGATGTTCCATACTATGACCTTGAAGTTCTCCTGGAATGGGAGGAAGAGGACGTGCGCACCCTATATGTGAGACACTTTTTCACTTGGGCAAAGGATCTCACTTCTGAAAATTTTCCTCCGAATTGGGGTACCCTACAAATGTATCCAGCGGTCTTGCAGCACATCCACCTGAAGATAGAGAAAGTGGACTACTATCCGTTCAGGCAGAACCATTATAAAGTCCACATAACAGGAGCAACGATTGGGNGGTCTTGCAGCACATCCACCTGAAGATAGAGAAAGTGGACTACTATCCGTTCAGGCAGAACCATTATAAAGTCCACATAACAGGAGCAACGATTGGGTCCAACTATGTGGAAGAACTTAAGAGACTGGCCTGGCATCTTAACTATCATCAAGCAGAGGTACTCAGTATGCCACCCATCAATACCAAATTCACGCTGGAAAATGGCACAGCCACGATGGAACGACAATCAAAACCGATTGCTGTGCCGCCTGTAAAGACGAATGATGGACGAGCAGCTGTGCAAATTTCNTGAAGCTGTGTCAAAGCACACCCTCACAGCAATCCAAGGCCACCTGCATGCTGCAATGCAAGCCTCCAATCAAGTACCAGCAGCACAAGGATTGAATAATGAACTGCAGGAAGCTAACTCCTTGGCGCTAGCAGCTCTTGAAGCGCATCCGGTATTCTTTGGACTGCATGTCGATTATCAGGACCTTGACACGGCGATTTAATCTCGCCTTGTGGAACATCACTGGCCTGTGCAGTTCCTGCCAGTAATTGGGAAAATGACCCAGGAGCGCGTAGCCCGAGAGAAAAACTAGGCGGATAGCTCATTGTACAGTCCTCCTGAAGCCCACTGGCAGGAAGTGTCTCATAAGAATGTTTCATGTATTCCCCTATTGAGAAGGAACATGCGCTACATAACATGCATAAGGAAACGATTTTAACCTCAACATTTTGGCTCAAAGCAAGAGGTAACAAACTCATGCGAACATGAAGTAGCTCCTCATCGTGTTAAGCCTACCAATACTAACCCGACACACCAATTGCTTCCCATGCCCCTTATTTTCCTCATCTTGTCTCGAAAGTTTCTAGCTGTTTCTGGAAGTTTAATGCACTGGTAAGTATCCGAGTCTCACCTTAAGACCAGGAAAACCTGAGGGAAGGGAATTTCCAACCAATAGACCTATGGTGTGGCCGATGCCCAGAGTTGTTCACCGATGGAATGGGGATATTGAAGATCCAGTAATGGCTCCCTATATGAAGTCCGAGGTGCAGATGGCCCTTGCTTCTCCACAACCAATCCCAACTACAATGGGTATGGACGAAAAACTCCCGCCAGCACTCTATGATGACATAACCTGCCACGGAACGAAGCTAGTGCACAGCTACAAGCATGCGAAAGCACCACAGGGACCATGTCTGACCCAAATAGCTGAGGTGCTAAAATCGCTAAAAGCAGTGTTTACTACTATGCACACAGTTTACATTATCGTAGACAGTAGGCCACCAGAAAGAGTTCGACACTGGCCGGCCTTTGCCCCTTGGTGGCAAAGCAGAAGAAATCTCATAGGACCGGAAGGGGAAAAAACCGACCTGGTATGGATAGAAGCAAATGATCAAAATGGACTCCACTTGATACCATATATTTGGGCTGGAGTCTTCGTCCTAGAAATGGCAAGACACATCTATCCTTACCCGCATCTTGTGTGAGTGGATAATGATTGTGTACCTGTGTCCCTGTTCGAAATCCCAGAGTTAGTTAGAATTGCAAACATGCAGCCAACCTTGCAAAATTTGCAAGGACGACCAGCGAGTGCTGAACCGATGCAGGAACAGCCTGAAAGAGCAACACCTGCATTCAGGGACACCCATCAAGCTAAGAAAACCAGCATGTTACTGGTTACAGAAGAATTCCATGAATACAATGCGGGCTTTGTGGTTGGAATTAGTGACCTGCAGCCAGGCAATATGCCCACTAAAGGTCCTTACATGCACCAATTATCACCCAACGACATTGTGCAAAGTTTAAGAAAGAAAAGAGAAGACCTCCTGAGAGGGTCGACATATCCTGATAACCCAACAATAGCAGTTAAGAGTGGACTACTACTCACCCCATTCTTAGGGATCAGGGCAGAAACTAACCTCGACCTGTTATCCATCTGGGCAATCTATGGAGAATTTGCAATCAAAGCGTACTGGCCAATCCCACAGAATTGGAGTCCAGGACAACCATGGCCAAGAACAGCCTCTAACGAGAACTTGGATGCGCATGGCCGTATT
>BGPT01002533.1:0-42549 GCA_003297045.1 Symbiodinium sp. clade C Y103
GTTTCTACATCCCGACTTTGAGGGTATCTGCAATGCTTAGGTATGAACAAATACGTCAGTTCATTGGGTAGGGGTTGCCACACCAGCTTGCCCTGGGGTTGGCGGCAGGGGGCGGCAGCCCTTAAATAATAATGATCATCATCATCATCATCATCATGATAGGAGATTCCCACTCTCACGAATGCAACCCTGGAAAAACAGGGTGCAGAGAACATGCAGCGAGATTGCATGTCAAGCCAATAAGGTTACACTGGTTACACAAGATCCGGACTTGAATTTGATTTCTTTGCTCGGTCACTTGGCTCAGTCTTAAAGTCCGTTCTTTCAGGATCCTAGATGTTTGCAGCTTTTTGCTTGGAAATCCATCCTTGGGGCATCGAAGCGCTATTCGGCCAAAATCACCAAAAAGTGCAGCAATTCGAATCAACATCAGCGCTGTGGGAAACACCGAGAGAAAAAACTGGGGCAGAGCTGCCATGAAAACCGGTCCTGCTGCGCTTCTCTTAGTGTTTGGTGAAACTTCCAGCGCCTCTGGGCCCCGACAAATGCTTCTCTAAACCTGACCATCAAGTCTTATTGTACTGATTTGTCCTACACACGGAGTTGGTGTGGCATGTCATTATGTATATTATATATATACTGTATATATAGTAGTTATCAAGTCAAATCTTGGAGACAACATGGGGATCGGAATACAAAGCCATGTGTCGACCTGCAGACTCTCTGGGCGCTGGGGCGGATCAGAGGCCGGTAAGCGGACGAACTGCAGAAGAGATGGAACTTCACAGTGCTCAAAGAAGATATAGATGTTGAACCTCAGTTGAACCTCAACTCTCCAAACCAAGTGGTGTATTGTCTCAGGTTTGGCATAGTTTCACTGGCGTAAGATATACAGAAAACCAACCTTGGCAATGGCAAAGTTCTTTTGGTTTTAAAGCCAAAGCGCATGTCGGGAGCTAACTGGCAATGGAGGTTTTGCCAAGCAACACTTGCGACGTCCTGATGCTGGAAGGGCCTGAACCTGGCAAGCAGAAACCAAGGGCACGTGTCTTGAGCTGCAAGGAAGAGAACCAGACCTTTGGTTGGGAAAAAGTAATGTACTCTCTTTTGCGTGCATGTGCATTTGCTGGATAGATCGGATCAGATGGGATAAGATAAGACAAGATCAAATAAGTTTATATGATATATGATGCCAGATTTAGATGTCTGTTTTAATAGAATAGAAACGATAAGAGTAGAAATGAATAGGATATAATATGATAAGCATGAGAATGAAAATAAGAATTAGAATAGAATAGATAGATCAAAGCATTGGATGGATGGATAGGTAGGGAAGTAGGTAGGGAAGTAGGTAGGGGAGTAGGTAGGGAAGTAGGTAAAAAGGTAGATAGGTATACGGTATACAGTATAATGAGTAAATAAGAAAGGAAAATAGATAGATGGATAGGTACTATGCGGACAATACATAGACAAATAGGTTGATAGATAGATGAATTCATGTGTATGTATATATATATATACACATGTCAGATTGAGATACATATATCATATACATACATATTGTTATCTTACATATTCAGAAGTATGTGTGCACGGACACTTTTGCGTGTATATGTCAGCATCATATTCAGGGCTTGGATACAAAGAAAGGCATCTCTGATATCCTGACACGCTGTTGCCTCCGAGTTCAGTGGCTTAATGGTTAGACTGCCTTGGCAAAATGTGTACCAACTTCTGAACGTGCATGTGCCGAAAGGATGCTGATGACGATTCGATTATTGGATGATGTGAGTGCCCTTGTACCGAATCCTTGATGGTTATGTCATCGCAGCCGCATCATCACCAGAGAAAACTCTAGGATATCGCAAGTGAGCTCCTATGTGTCCCTCGAAGAATGAAGGAATTAGTACGGGGTGCTTCCATAACAATATAGTGCTATGTCCATACAAGTATATATGTGTGTATAATATATTATGTATATACACCCTCTTGCCAATTGCTGCCTACTTCGCGTCGCTTGCTTAGTCCCTCGAGGCCCTTTAGCAAGGCGGTTTTCACGTCCATCATGCAAGGCTCCACCTGGAACACTGGCTGCTGGTAAGGGGCGATGTCAAGTCTCCTGGTTGTAAAATGTTGTACCACTTTGGATGGATGGGTCCATCCTGATCCAGCTACACGCCCTGAGACCCCAGAATTATGGCAAAAGATATCACAAGATGTAGCAAGCCCACAAGGGACATCCTACTTCTTTGGTCCCTGATCACCTTCCTTTGGCTATTCCCATGTTTAATCAAAATTGATCCAAATTGGTCATCTCGCTGCATGCTTAGCAACTGCTTCAACCTTCGTTTCTTTTCCCCAGCGTACACGGTGTCGTTGGGTTGGATCCTTGCAGCTGCGTCATCGGACAGTGGCCCGGACTTGGCCCGGACTTCCATCAGCTTCACTACTGGGACTCCGGGGTCAATGGAAGCTTCCACAACTGTGTTAAACGTGTTAAGCTCATGTCCCCATGGTCCTGAAAAACTCACCAGAATATATTTTCTTAGAAGAATTGAGTTGGGCAATGTTTACCACAATCTGCAGATTTCCGTCGCTTTCCATCTGCGCCTCGCCCAGGAGATCGTACGCCAATTCATGCTCGATCTCAAAAAACTCCACAGACAAAGTGCCGCTGATCTTTGTCAGCTCCACCTGGGAAGGACTTGGAGATGGGTTTCAGGTAAATCACCCATTGGAATGCTAAGGCATGCCATGGAAACAAGAACAGCAGGTCAATTCAATTTCTATCCCTGGGATTTCCCTGGGGGTCTGCTCAAACTATGCGGTCGCAGCAAGAAGATCGTTTGTTAAACTCTCTATCCTCATCCTGAATATTTTAACCAAGAGGTTTTCACTCTTCCAACTCTGATGCCGAAACAAAGCTCCTGCATCAAATCAAACCAGGAAACTTCAAGGTATTCGTGCGTCTTCACGATCAGCCCGTCTTTGCCAAACAGGCTATGACCCTTGCCAGAGCCTGTCGACTTGGAACGCATCAAAGGCAGAAACCCTTCATCAAAAATGCAGGCGCAATACGAGACCACTGAAGGTAACCAGAAGTCGATCAGAAACAAACAAGAAACGCTGCTGAGACGAGTGACACCAGAGTTGCATTGGAGAAGTCAAAAAGTTGAAGGGTCCGCTGTATTTCTGTATTTCTCCCATGTTCCACTCCCGCTGCTGTATCCAAGAACCTGCCGGCCCATAGGCAATGAGCAAAGCGCTGCCACCTACAGAACACAAACTGAACAAGATGATGCTGGATGATTTTCAGACAACTGCCAGAGAATGTGGGAGATATTGTGTCAAATTATGTTATTGTGTGAGGCAACATATATAATTTTCAGTCTCAGGATCCGAACCTGTCAAGCTCTTCTGAACAGCATCCTCCCAAACTGTCTCGAAGATGAGATCGCCGGTGGCAGTTTCCTTGGGAGCATATAGTGACATGACATGTAAGTGCAAGTGCTAAAACGCCGCGGTGGCTGCATACCCTTCAATTTGGAGAATCTCTGGGTGACCATTGTGAATTTGCGGCATAGCATCACAGCTGCTTTTCCGAGGCAAGTGGACAATGTGGTGGTTTCCCAACCGTAGTACCCCCCAATCCCATGTCAGTACACAAACTTTCTATGAAGCTGGTTGATTTATGTTGATTTGAGTGTCCCCTATGCCACAAAATCTGCATCTGCGGCTCATCAAAGGCATAGTCCAACTCAACGATTTGACCCTTGTGATCTCCCACCAGGCCTCCGGTTTGGCGCTGGTGACAGCTCTGTGTTCCAATTCCCCAAGTACCATATTGTGATAGAATATGAATATCATGAATGTATATATATATATATATATATCAATGAATATATGCATTCAACAATCAGACTACATCTCTCTAGATAGATCATGTGGACAACATCAGGCTGTGCTTCACCGTAAAGAGGGAGTCATGGCTGTGCTTCACCGTGAAATGTCACCACTTTAGTCTTGTCAAGACCTACAATCTGATCAATCTGCCAGCCCTATGGCCATAGGAGGCGCCACCTTGAAGTACCACATTCCTCACCTTGTGAAACATCCATTTGGACAGGAGGATTCCGCTCTTGTGGCCGACTTCGCAGGGCGCTTACCTTCGGCATTTCGGGAGCCCTCAACCACTGCAACCACTGCGAGTAAAACCAGTTTCGACAATAGACAGCACCATCGAACTCCAGAATGTGGTCATCCAGGCGAATGAATATCTCCCCCTACATCCCAAATGGTTTGCGACTCTCCGACTTATTTCAAGGACACGCACAAATCACCAACCAAAGTAACCAAACTATATGTACAGTACCATTCCCACCAGAGTACTGCAAAGGTCCTCGGGCCCAACAGCAGCTGCAAGTCTTCATCCTGGAGCAACTTTAGCAGTTGGAAAGCGCTGATTGAAGAAAGAATTCAAAAGGCAGCAGAGTTTGAGCACAGAATAACTCGGCACCAATTGTCCTCTGTAAAATTTTGATCGTCGGGAACCAAGCCATCTGCGAGCCAGGACAGCACAAAAGCAGGGAAGAAAGGGACATCTCATCATTTCTCCAGAGGTATCAAAATGTGGACGGCAGTTTGGAGACATTCTGCAACTCTCAAAAAGACTCGTCTCAATTATCTTTTTGATGACTCATGACAGACGGTGAGTCATTCAAAATGATAGCGTGCACTTGACCACTTGAAGTTTCCGTCTAGTGCACGATCAGGAGGAGCGAAGAAATGCAAAGACAAGTGCAACCTTCCCAGCTTGTCCCAGCACTTCGCACCTTTGCCAATAAACTTAGCTGATCTAGGATCCGCCTCATCAAACTGCAATACACAGAAGGCCACGGGGTTGATTCAGGACACGAAATCTATCATGCCATAGTAGTCCATCCTCTCATACTGTAGGGAATATTGTGGAAACATATCATGCAACCAAGAGCAATAGTGCCTTGAATCAAGTAAAAGATTTTCTCAAAAGGCAATTCAAGGAAGTCCGCAGCCAAAACACGTGGCGCAGCGCGCCGCAGCTCCGCGGAAGCGCGAAGACTTGACGCTTGAGATCTGGTACGGTGGTGCAACAGTAGCGCCCCAGCTCCTTGGGACACATAGAAGAAATGAATGCCATCACCGGTTCTAAGATGTGATAAATGTCGTCATCTACCATGTCTGATGATGTTATCATTTCATGTCATTGAAATAATGTCAGTGTCATTGATATCACTGCTACTGCACGATATTGCAGTTGCGCTGTGCCAAGAATGAACCTCTCAGTGTAAACTCTAACTAGAACTAAACAGCTGATCTCCTGTCTGAGCCAATCCAGCCCAGAGCCCTCAAGCCTTCAGCTGTGTCCAACTCTTCCCCCAGAAGGTCCTCGCCGGAGACCAACATCACCATCAAATTTGGAGCAGTCATTGCTCAAGAGGGCCGCATGGGAAGATGTGGCAGTACTCATCGGCGGCAGTGCTCCATGGCTGCAGCTAGTATAACTTATATAACTTAACACTATCTTAACAGACTTCAGATTTTGCTGAATCAACTCGGCCATGTAGGTTTCATCTTCTAAGCTAGTTGATAGCATCGATGGCACCCTGCAGGGGCGTATGCTAGAGTCAGTTGCGTCTATGGACTGGTCCTAGTTGCTTTCGCGGACAAATCTGAGTCCAAGCAGCTGCGGAGATCTGGAAGTGAATGTCTCTTGCAAAAGGATCCCACAGAACATTAACAATCACAGTAGTAGGGTTCAAAACCAAACTTACAGCTGTTCTGGTCATACCATTCACATCCACTTGCTCTTGCTTAAGAATACCTCTCCTGATGAGGTGTTGTGAAATGCACCTACAAAACCCTGGTTGCCAGGCTTGTCCCCAGGCCTCGTTGGAGGCCCTGTGCTCGAATCACCTGCCCAAATCCATCAAAATCCCTGATCCGTTCAACAATTCAATTGCAACTGAACAATACTGGAGGAAAACCAGCAGTTTCTTCAGGATCTTCATGGTCTGAGCCTCCTTGTGGCTGTTCACCAAGGCGACAATGCCTGCATCACTGCATTGCTTTGAACATGCTTAGTGGTTGGCGTCTGATTGGGCAAGACTCCAAGACATCTCAAAGCATTGGAAAATGCCTTCATGCCCCTCGGCAGCCTACTCCTAATCACAGTGACTCTCAACTCAGTGCGCCTGACACCACTGGGGAAAGCGTTCCCTGGCGAGCCAATCAAACATACTATCCTTGAAGCAAACATATCAAAGGCTTCAGGGCAGCTTCTATGTAGAGATTCCAATGCGATGGGGCGATAGCACACTAGAACGCTGTTCAGCTCACATCTGTCCAACTATAGAGAGTTGGAGCTGAGAACAAACATTTGCGGATGCCAAGATAAATCAAACGAATGTGTGAAGCCCACAGCACATCATGAGGAAACAACACGATTCTCCCAGTAAAATACACACCCGGGCAAGTAATGCACCTGCCGATGGCCAGTTGCAGCCACCATGGCGGTTGGTTTGAAATAAGGATTTCAAAATAAGTGTCAAAAAAAAGACTGGCGAAAAGGAGTCCTCCTTCCAAAGTTGTTGACTAGTGTCTTTTTCAAGAGGAGTTGCATCTATCCTCCGAATCTAGATCCCTAGATTAGCATTGTCAATTTGCACCAACCTCTTCTTCTTGAGATGTGCTCACACTCCAAGTATGAAGCAAGGGTCAGGCATTGAGGGATTTGCACTAGGTACAAGTGACATTTACCCCAACACAAGCTCAAGAGGTTTCAATAGCGTCAACCAAGTCCAAATCTCTGAAGAGTTCAGGCGTCTGACAATCCCTAGCACCACAACTCCCAGAGACTGAGCATGGGATCTTGTAAGTCAACATCAAACAGATCATGGAAGTTCATCCTTCCTCTCACCCACACAAAGGGGCAGTTTTCCTCACGAACCATCATGCTGGTGCACGCACATAGATTGCCAGATCCCCACGAGAATCGCGATTCACTCGAAGGTTCTCATCCAAATATGTAGAGACCTGGGACTGTCTGCTGATCTGTACGTGTTAGGATTGCGTTGTCAAACCTGGCCCTGGATTGTCCCAAACAGAATGCAATCCAGGTGGGCGTCCAGCATCTTAGCAAAAGTTCACAGTCTTTGGTGAATACCCCAAAGTATCTGTGAGGGCCCCGACGTGGGTATGGATAAAGATTCAGAGACCAGTACAACAGAAGGCTCATCTTCTCAGACCAAACTCATGAAATCCGGGTGGCTGTCACAATTGGGAGCTGTGTCCTTGCTTGACAACAGGGGCTCCGATCGAAATGCACCGTACAAAATCTGAATGGACATTCAGATTCAACATCAATGGTTGTCGATCAGAAAACTTTGAATCATGTGCAGTGATCCTGGAGATCGAGCTGGGTCATGTACAATGCTAAATGCTTGAAGTAGCCCGGAAGCATCTCATTCCGGATTCAACCGGGGTTCCGGGCAAACCAGCCAGCACCTGGACACGCTGCATATGGCAGGCAGTGCGAGTTGCTCACAACCGACTTGAATTCGGGGTGAATGATTTCAAGACTTTAAATGGTTCTGCACTTACAGCAGACAGGTTTCAGTTGTCGACCCTTTACACTGTACCATTGGTCAGGTTGGTCATGAATATGAGAGGCAGATCAAATCGTTGCCCATCTGAGGTGACTGACCAAAGGGTGGCAGTGGAAGCTGCAGAGGCGGCACTTTCAGACTGGCTCCAGTGAAGGCGAAATCACTGCGAAGCCCATACGGCGCCTCACAACAAGCGATTGGCAAGGGCTGGCGAGGTCAAAGGACAGTACTTCAAGCTGAATCCGGTCACAATCCTGGGTATGTCCCACAGTTGCAAATATGTTTTGCCCTTGAAAAACCAAACTCATTGGCTGAATTCATACTACAGTATACACTGTTCCCCTCATTGGAGATGCACCAGCATTGCAGCATTGCAGCATCTTTTCTTGATTTCATCTTCAAAGAACTCTCTACCTTCAAAACAGCTTCTCCGCCCACACCCCCTGGCCTCATCGTTGGCGCCGGATTGCGCTTTGGTGTCGATCTTGCCAGCCACGTCAAAGCGCTTGCCGTCGCTGAAAGCAATGCCTTGTGCAATGGACTCGGCCAGTCTACATACTGGTGGCGCTTCTGTTGAAACCTAAACTCTGACCACGTTTCATTGTGCAAGTATCGAGGGCTGCGCCATTCCAGTATCAAGATTATGAAGTAAGAGACCACTAAAAGATACTAAAGGTGTCTTTGAAACTGAAGAAACGACACATGTGATGCATCCCAACTCTCATCAGGCTCCATTCGTATCTTTCAGGCGCCTTCTCACACCAAGCCACTGTTCCCCAATGTTCCCTGGTCCACATCCACCTTCTGGTACACGTCCACTCCTGCAGAAATTTGCTGGGGCATCCCGCCCTGTCATGTGTCAAAAATCCGGATGATTTGGCACCTACCAGCTTCTGTTCAATCTTCAAATGCCTTTTTCCAGAGATCGCGTTTTCACAACATCCTACTGAGTGACTGCCAGATCGCTCATCACAGCGAATTTCCCGCTTCCTGGATCTCCGATCAAGGAGAGCACCTCCTTCTCGGTGGTGTAAGCCAAGTTCCAGGTACCTCCACGGAATCAAATCACTTTTCAGCCCACAGATGTCATTCCTATCACTGGATTGATTCTTTGCAATTACATTCAAACAAAGCGGATTTGTTGCGTCTCTGTATGAGACAACTCCTTGGTTTCTTCAACTGGCAAATGCGACATGGCGGAAAGTCGTCTTGCATCCTCTGAACTGATGTACATCCACAACACCCAACAATGACGCCTCACAGGCACGTACTCACCTGTTTCATCCCTCGCCTGTCAGCATGCTCTTGGTAGACACTGGGGCAGCGGAAGTCAGCTCGTCTGCCAGTTGGCTCATCCGCCTCTTCGTTTCATGACTTGATTGAAGGTGGATGGTGGGTGGAAGGGGGTGAAATGTAGTTGAAAATGAGGGATTGGAACAAGGACTCAATCTATCTCTTCCTGGGGCGCAAACATGTGCTTCACCTTTTGCATTGCTTGTCCAAGTGGAAACCATCAAGGGATCCCTCTACAATGTCAAACAGCTGGCATATGCTTGCTGAGTGGTCTTCTCATCAAGCATACTTTCCCACCTTTTCTGATCACTCGAAGCTGTGGTACCACGCTTTGTCTCATCCTTAGTGCTGCGTGCTCATCCACCCAGTAATCAAGCAGAATTGATGGCCCTCTGGGTTCCAAACTCATGTTACCAGGTTTGTGTGAATCTCTGTTCACGCCAAACGAATGGATCTTCTACAGAAAATATATGATCGGAGGCTTGGAGGGTGTACAGCGTCAACTTGACCTACCTTGGAGAATCGAGAGAGCAATTTGGAGTTTTCGCAGAAGTTCTTGCTCGCAGAGGTGATACGAAACAACTCAGCGCACAAGCACAAATCAAAAGCAGTAAAGACTAAAGACCATTATTCGCGATGATATGGAGCATAGGAAGAGTTCAGGAAACCACCGATGGGATTAAGTGCTTTCACCAAGAACATAACGAGTCCTAGATCCATGCATATTATACCAACATGCCCTTCCTGATTCCATACTTCTATGTCCCGATTGAGCTACAAGTATCAGCAAAATCCTTATATTTTGAGGTCAGGTGTTTTGTCTAACTCTCAATGGAAGGCTGCTTCCCAGCTTCAGCCAAACTCAACAGTTCTTGCTTCACCTGCCAGAAGGTGGCGAAAGGTCCAAGGGGTCGCAGCTGAAAGGAACTCTACACAGGGTTTGTCATACATAGCTCTGCTTGGCCACGCATTCGCAGTTGATTGACATGATGTCAACTGGTTTGGAGCAGGTGGAAAGGTGGAATATGGCTCTGCTTCTTCTGCATGACTTGTACGGGATCCGAATAATTTTTGAACAAAATATAACAAAATGTTATCCCTGTTCCTGTTCAAGCTTCGAATACACATGTTTTTTTTCCTTCAGCGAGGCCTCTTGTACTGACGGCACTGCTAAGGCTGCCAGGGGAGAAGCAACACTGGTTGCAATAGGGAGTCTCAGCAGCAAGTCGCCTTAGATCCGATTGGGTTGGGTTCCGCAAGGTTCCGAAAGTACGTTGTTGAAGGGGACTCGGTTTGCGAAGATCATATCGAAAACCAGAGAAAGATTGCAAGGCACACTCCAACTGCAAGTAGGTCACGCCTCGAAGTACCTCCGCAGCAGTGGGGTCATGCTAGACTCGTTTGTAGTTTTCTATGGGCAAACATAAACTTTCAGACTATTGCCCTCTCACAGGAATACACAGGAGTTCCGAGTAGATGCATTCAACACAGGCGAAGCACATCATCAACAGTGCTGTGTGTTGTGTAGCAAAAGTTGGAAACGTGCGCAGCTGCCAATTGCTAAACCAAAGTTACCCTGCACAACCCCGTGCCTATGTCTGTTTTTAATTGCTAGAGTTTAAATTTGAAGCTTGAAAGAACACTGAACTACACCCGCTGTTCAAACAACTTGCAAAACCAAGCATCCACTGGGGATAGGAAGGAAGGTCCATCTCATCGAAGCACAAAGGCCAAAGAAAACCTTGGTGAATCACAGAATGAAATCCCAATTTTCTCTTGAAATGCAGGTGCGACTGGAATCACCAAGCTGGAAAACGGTCCAATTATGCAACCCCTCCAGAAGATTCATTGCATGAAGATATTCAAACAGCTCGGGCGTCACATGGCTGTAGGGGAGTCAGACCCCTCATATGTGGTTGGCTGTACAGATCTCCACCTGCAAGACTCAGTTCCTGAAGAAGCTCAAACTCAACAAGAACAGACTCCGGCTTTTTAGCTTTCAACAACCTATATTTATTGCTAGCCAAAGCATTTTCTCGTTGCACTGCTGTCTGCTTGAGTGCCATGAGACCATCAAACATCCTCGCAGACTTCGGCGCGTCATGTCTGAGCAATGTTTTGAAACTAGGTCTATGTTTTTGGGTGTTGTTAAATGCATCGTAGGGCCCTACGGCACACTCTCCAAAGCTCAATGTGTGGTGGAATGCATATGGTTTATGCACGGAATGCTTTCATGGTGGTGCACTCCATCCGGACTTCAAGACCATGAGCAATCACAAGGGTGCATGGTCTGGTCACTCTCTAGTGGCCACAAAGCTTGGAGCATGACAGCCAGAGGGGTTCCTGAAACACTTTTGTCGTGCACAACGGCTCGGTTTTCCACCTGCTGTCAATGCCAACAGTGTTTACACTTCAACATTCAAAATGACGGATCGTTGAGAGAAGCAAGATTCGCCGGTCACTGTAGTTTTGCTATGCAGAAATGTCTAGTATCTGTGTGGAGGACTGAGAATGTCCCGAGCTACGATGCAAAGCCAATGGTTGGCTGACCTTGAACGACAGGCCTCTGATTTCCGCATCACCCTGCTGCACCGGAAGAGTCTTCGTTTGGATTCCAACCCACTAACAACCATGAACAATTATTTAGTGTGTACGAGTATGTTGAAAAGATGGATGGAATTCACCACAGTTTCTTGATACTGTGCAGAGAAGACGCGGAGCCTAATAGGAACTGCAGTGCAAACAAGCGTTCCAAAAGCAATAATTGAAGGGCTTGTCTAGCATCTGCTTCATATCTGTGCACTCATGCTCTCTGTTTGGCACGTGGTAGAGACAACATGCAAATACCATGTCTCAAGTCCAAAGGGTCACAACGTATCTCTATTTCAGTGCCTGGGAAATGACTCTCTACTGATTCTTGTGATGTGCCAGCATGAGAAATTAATTGGAATGACCTCGGGATCCGACTATTGCGGGTAGGCCGTTGCCTCTTTGGATGACTCATCCCACTGATGCCTGTCTCATGCGCCGCCCTGGTACTGTGGGGTGGGATTGAATCCCCACTGAGGCCGACGGAAGCGTTCTCGCAGAACCAGCCAGGCGGAGCAGTTGCTGACGTAGCGCGGTGTGCCAGCAGTGGTCCAATAGCTCTGCATGATCTTGGTGAAGCCATTATCCACAATGACGCGGCCAGTCCCACACTTGCCTCTGCAACAGCTGCTGTGGCAACACTTTGAGCAAGGAAAGACGCAACGCAGCTAGACAACAGTGAAAGCCCTGACTGCCAGATCTTACATTTCTTGTCTGCCTCTGAAGCTGTTGCAGTCGCAATTCATGGAACACTGAAAAACGGGAACACAGCTGGGAAACAGTGAAAGCCCTCACTGTCAGAATTTAAAACTTCTTATCCAAGAAATATCTTTCTTTTGTAGGGCACCTGCCCGTTCCGAAGATGCTTCTTTCGCCAAGAGGACTGGCTTCCGATTGGAAGAGGTTCCAAAGACCTTCCATCCAGGAGGCACTTGCTTCGGATAGCATATAGTGACTCCTTGCACAAGTCTGAGGTTTGCCAAACCCAAAAAAACTATCGTTCCCGCAGAAACCTATACAACATAGCAGCATGGTTTAAACCGACCTCTGTCACGTCTGTCAAACATGTTGTTTTAGCGCTCCTTCATGGAGTTTTACGATTCCGGCACACACTTTCGGGTGTCCACCAAAGAAGCCAGGCTTTAACGGGTCACCTGGATGAAGCTCCGTGCCCCCTGGCGTGTTGCCTTCGAGCTGAAAACCAAAAAGCTTCTCCAGGACAGCATTGGCATGGACAAAGAAAGGATCGTTGTCACCCCAAATCATCAGGCCCCGCCCGGCATCATGAAACTTTTCGATTTCTGCCAAGAACGCATTCTTGTTCCCTTGAAATGAGTTGCCACTGATAATCCAGGCAACATGATACTGCTTCGCGCGCAATTCTTGGGTGAAGTCGTCCACGGTCATGCAGGTCTTCACTTCGAAACCCTTTTTGGAAAGCTCCGGAATGGTGAGCGTCTGCAAATCATTGGGGAGCCCTTCTCCATGATGCCCACACAAGACCAAGATCTTGAAACCTTTGAAGGCACCATCACGAGCCAAGTCAAAGTTCCCTCCAATTGGATTGCCATAAATGTCCATTTCAGCACCTTCGAAGTCTGCATTGATAGCAGCGTCGTTGTAAATGCCGGCCTTAGGCTGCATTGGGCTGATTCCATGATCTGGTTCTAGGTAAAGAAATAATATTTTCCGCAAACCTCATCTACACCTTCTGCTATATCTGGCAGAGCCTCCCTGTAGGAGCACTTTCAAAAGAAAATGCGCAGCAACGGCAAAAAGGGTGCAAGTGCAGGAAAGTCACCATATCATCCACCCGATCTTGGATCTCCACGTCAATCTGGTCAAAACCGAAGTCGCCCTGGGAGCTCTCTCTGTTGGGCTTGGACCGATGGTGAGAGACCTGCCAAGCGCTTCCAAGAGTCGAAAGTGAAGGCTTGCAAAGTCCTTGTTTCTAGATTCTGGTCTGCTCAGCATGGTTCCTTGCTTTTCTAGCACCATGCTTAAACTCACTTTGACCAGGTTCGATGTTGGTCAGTAATTGTTCCATAGAAAGCTGTATTGAAAAACTGCTTCGGGAAATCTAGGACCATGAGACTTGCAGATTTACGTACATAAAAACGAAAGAAATATTTTCCTTGCCCTGTTCTACATGTCCAATCAGCTGCAGGTTTCCCACCTCTGACGTGTCCTGGCTGCTGCTGGCGTTGACCCGACGGCTTTTTGCATCTTCCACATGGGAGGCGGCCTGGGATGTCTGGTAGCCCGGCTCCGAAGCCTGCAGGAGCTGTTTGAGGATACTGTGTGGGATGGTGGAAATTTATGTTAACACTTAGACAACAATTGGGGGGTGCACTTCATGCGAACAAAGAAGCAGACTTAGACCGTGGACATTGTTCAGTTTTTTGTTTTAAGTTCCTTCAACTGCAAACCATTCTCATCCACCACGTAGACCAACTTTTCATGGTGGTACTTCTGGCAGTGCATTTTGTCTCGTCGCTTTCCGCAAGAAGCACCATCGCGACAAGGCAACAGCAGGTCCCACAAGCCCGGGTGGTGATACTCTGCACGGTGGTAAGGGTCACAAAGCTGGTGGCATTGCTCTCCTTCCTTGCACAAGTCTTTCTGAATGTGCGTCCACTGCTCATCATGTTCTTTGCATTCCCTGTGGTCCTTGCAGCTGTGTCCATACAAGCAAATGTGGCGCTTTTGAGCCATGTGTTCCTGCTGTTGATCGGATCGATCTTTCACATGATAGGCGACCTTGCAGTGAACGCCTTCAGGACATGTCGGGATCTCGCTGTGTCCGGTAACAAAGCGGTAGGCCGCCTGATAGGCCCGAGTCATCCAGCCACCGCCATCTGCCTCGAATGCCATTGCCACTTTCTTGTCGGACCTGTCCAGCACTGCCCCCTTCTGCTGCGGAATCCAGGGGCGCTCATGTTCAAGCAAGTGTTCATCACCTTGGCCCCACAAAATCCTCACATCTGTGAAAGCCATGTGGCCACTTGGCACAGTGAAGGTCAAGACTTTGGGCATTGGATTCACTCGGGGAACCTCCAGAGCCTTTGCATTGAGCATATGTGATACACCTGCGTGCGTGAAGAGGATCTGCTTCTTCTGAAAATCCAAATCAATGCAGTACATGACGGATCTGTTCTCAGCACCAACTCCATGATTGAAAAACAGATCCTCAAGTGGTTCCTTCCTCCCAGTCACGAAGCACTTCTCTCCGCAAACCTGAATGCCAAGACCACCTTTGCGATGACTGTGCGACAAATTGGCCGTGAAGTAGGGTTTTGAAGCCCGGAAGAATATGCGGGTCCTGCCCTTTTGCTGCAAAGTTCCGGGCACAACCACCTCTTGATGTCTGGTTGAGAGTACCGTCCAAGCAAATGCTGGTGGCGGCAATGGACGATGCAATTGAGCTGTGGCCAGCTGCCATTGTATCTCTTGGGAGGCAGTACCAGGAGCAATTTCCAGACGTGCTCGGAACAAGTCCTTGGCAAAGACTTGGTCGGCTTCTGACAACTTCTTGAAGGTATGCTCAGATATCACGACCTTCTCTACCCATGCCAGCGGTGTCACATATGGAAAATGACACTCAACACTGTGGTGTGCATTCGTTGCCTTCATGTACTTCTTCATATCCTGGAACTTTGCTTGCGACAATTTTGTGGAGTTTTTGTGGGCAACTCTAGCAAGGAATTCCGTCGCCAAAGCTTCAAAGAACAATGGACTGCTGGGGTGCAACTTTTCCCAGACCATCGCATCGAATGGATCTTTCGGTCGACCAGCCTTCCACCAAGGCCTTTCTTTGTCTCCATGTCCAGAGTTGTAGAAGGTGGCTGCCATTGGAGTGAGGTGGACATCTGGATGATTCAAAGATTCGGGTTTGAAAATCAAATGCACACCTTGGTCATGTTCGTCTCCATCTTTGTCCTCGCCATAGTTCAACGTGTGAATTCCAAGGATTCCGAAGACCATTTTGTTGGTCTCCAGCACACGGTCGTACTCATGGCCGATCCCACTGACGTTGCTCTCACCTCTTTTGGCTGCTTCCTCGCTTGCGAGCTTGAGTTCCTCCATGGCTCCTGTGTACTTGGTCAAGGCATCCTCGATCTTCTGCGTCGCGCGCCCGCCAAAACGTCGGCTCGCTCGAGAACGACATGAGTCAAGGGCTGCTTTCGCGCTGTTCTGCCAAGCACGCACACCACCCATGGCATTCATAGCCACTTGCCCTTGAAACAACGGAACTCTCTGTTGCTGCAAGGCAGCATCACGTTGCACCGTCTCATATCGGATGAAAGTGTCCACAAACTCCTGAAGTATGGAGAAGGCTTGGGGGTCAGGACTTCCCGCGATCACTTCCTGTATGGCATTAAGCTGCATTGCAAACTGGCTGTCTGTCCCATGTGTTTGCAAGCAGTGTTGAGACGCCAAAAAGCCTCAGGGTTGCATTCCAGAAACACGCACTGCTCTTGAACAGTATTTTTGAAATGAAAATCTGGGACATTCTGTTCCTTTGTACCTTTTCTTTGCAATCGCGAACCTGTTTTCAAGACCTTGGAGAAGGAGGTGTATGGAAGGCGATGTACAACGCGACAACGGCGCCAGAATTCTATAGCTTCACTGAGTTCTTGTCTGCATGGTTCCGAGTGAAAGAAATCTTCGACCCTTTCCACCAGATTCTTGGCGTTCCAATGGAAATGAACCTCAGGGGTCAGCGAACGAAAAAAGGCAGCTTGAAGGGGCTTGGAAAGAACACCTACTCTGTCCATATGTGATTCAGTTGTTCAATGTTTCTTCGCTTCCATGTGAGCTTTGGTCAAATATGAAGCCAGCCTGCTGGCTTGTTTGTTCCTCCTCCATCAAGTTTCTTGCAGTGTTGTGCCCCCAAACCGCAGCGACTGGCAGGACGCCGTCAACATCTGCATGCGCAAACTTCATCCGATGTTCGCGGCAGCTCAGCTGCTGACACGCGCGCCCTTTGTTGCAAGCTGTGCGCAAAAAGTGGGCATCCGGATGGTGAAAAAGTTGCAAGTGATCCTGCGAGGATAGCTGAAGCATCAAGTGAATGTTGGCAAAAAATCATGGTTCGGCGGTAAAACGAAACGCGCAAGCATAAATCTTGCACCTTGCTTGGCAGCATATCTGATATCTTGACTTCTCATCCGGTTTCCTATATACCAGCTGCAGACTGCACCTGTCCTCGAAATGGACATGCTTCTGTCCCGAGCATGCGGCCCCATCTGGACAATTTGGTCTCTTGAGGTGGATCCAGTTCTTCTCATGCTCGGGCTTTCCGATCCTTTTTCGTGCATGTGGGTTTGCGAGAACTGCCAAGAAGTGCATTCTAAAAGAAAATACATCTGACAAATGACTGTACAAACTCAAATGAATCGTGGCCAATGTATACCAGTGCAACTACGGGCTGTGAATCTAGTGCCAGGCCAAAAACTGGGACCAAAAATTACTCATGTTCAATCTGTGACAGCTGTTTGCAGCAAATGAGTGAGGGATATCAAAGTTTTGCCATCTTTTTCCGGTACAGCTCACTGACTAATTAGAGAAACGATTGCACAAAAGAAATGACTGTCCTCGGATTTGAACCTTACCCCGCAGCTTTGATTAAGATAGGGAGGTCCCTGCAAGGCGAATTCCCAGTAAGAGAATGTCAGGATATGTCGTATCATACGAGTCATATGTCGCCTCCAGTTTTTCTTGGTTCATGCTGCTGAGACACTCGCGACAGTTGGTTCCATAGGGACAAAGATGTGAATACTCTTCAATGTGGTGATCGTGGCCACTTTTCAAGAGCTCGCAATACATGGGCTCGCGGCACGGAAGCCTGAACGGGTGGGAAAAGGAGGCCAAGTGCTCACTGTCATTCCACTTGCTGCAAAACGTCCCATCAGGACAAGGCCTCACCATGTGAGAATAGAAAATCCCATCAGGATGAGTCTGATTGCGGTATTTGCACCGTCGGCCATGCTGGCAAATGGGCGGATGAGCATGGTTGGAATCACGGCAATTCTCCGATCGGCAAAGCTCCTTGTGCTTGTATATCTGGCAATGCTCGTTGTATGTCCTGCCACTTTCTCACTTGGCTCCCTTGCCACTCCCAAAACATGTCTATATAAATGTGTATACATATATATATATATATATAGTAGCTGAAAGAAGCCTGCCAGAATCCCAGCCACACGTGCCCATGTCCTCGTTCCCTTCGGGCCAAACACAATTTTGCAGTTTGGATCTGGACAAAACTGCTTGTGCTGCCACAGCAAAGCATGATCTCCAAGCTCTGCACAGTGTGGATCGGGACACATTTCCGGATGCCAGCAGTCCCTCCTGTGGTCTTCAGAACGGTCCAGGCAGCATCCCAGTTTGGGACACAGCTTGTCACACAACACCATCTTTCGGAGGTTTAGTGCAGGGCGTGGCTGGAGAGCGATCTTTGTAGAGTCTCCCAAAATGTGAGAGCGGAAGATCTGAAAGTTCCCATCTGGCAAGCACTCTTTGTCCAAGATCGCGAACTCCACAGTCTGGAATGCGCCAGCGTAAGCGGGCAACAGTGCCTTGAAAATCTCTGCAACCTCCAAGGGCAGAACCGCTGACAATTGTTCTAATTCCCCCATGCTCCCCGCAAAACAAAAAAGATTGCTGAAAGAATATAGCAGGATGCCTGCCTGCTTTGGAGGGTTGCCAAAAGCACCACACCCAAGGGCGCTCAGGATGAGATGATCTGCGCCATGGGCTGCTGCTGCCTCCAACAAACTGCAAACATTCTTCAGTGTCCGCCCAAAGCCCTCCTCGGTGAACTTGCCTGGCAGAGTCCAATGGAGCAACAAACTTCCTACTACTTACACTTTGCATGCCTTTCTCGCCCCTCAAGGTCTCAAACGGTTAAGATCAGGGTTCCATCCCTCAAATCTGACCTCACACGCACTAGCCAGCTTCATTGATATACTTAGATAGCTTGCCGCGTCTCAAAGCAGAAAAAACTACCAGCAAAAGCGAAGCCTTGCCTTTGTCCATGACTTGAAAAGACTCATGTTGGCCACCTCTCTCACGCGCATTGTACGCCGCAACGGATATGACGTCGACACCAAAGGGGTCTGCTTCCAGGGGATAGCCTTGCAGGCATGGGCAGCATGGGCTGAAGAGGGAATCGAGCTTAGCACCATTTTGAAACCACACATTAGCCTCATTGAGTCCTTTAATCTTCTGAGCAAGTCATTGTCAAATCCCAACGCTGGAATGTAGGTTACAAGGTTCTGAATGATAAATATAGAAGGCTTGCAGACCGAAGCTCTTTGAAAGAAGCTCTGGGAGTGATTGACTCGAACACGAGCACCTGATACTCTACCAGTTGACAAGTAGTTGAAAAATCCTTCTAGAGGATCAGGATCAACAGCCTTCATGCTCTGGACCACGAAAAACGCAAACATCACGAGTGAGGATCGGGGAGAACTCTTCCATTGGATACTTCACTCGGGCCCCAAACTCTGCATCGAGGGCACTGCTCAGAGTGGTGCGACGAAAAAGATCCTCCTCTTGAGCTCTACTTCCCTTTCTGTACCCTCCTCCCAAGCACATCAACATGCTGACATGACATGGAAACTACTGAGGATTGCAGTACTTTGAATGATCTCAGAAACCAAAAAGGTTCCAACACTGCTACCGAGGCTTAAGAATGTCGTAGAATGCTGGGGAGACAGGGTTCTAAGAATCGATTGATGTTGGCTTTTCACTGTTCTTTCTCTGTCATCGTTGATGATGCATGTTGGTGCTTGGGCATCCAATTTATACACTTTAAACCTCTCTCTGTTCTGAGCCTCCAGGGTTTGTTCGATTGGCCATGTTCAGCACCAAGATCCGGCCATGCTTGGATGCTTGGCGAGTGCGCCGTGCAGCGGTCAAGCTGCAGTCGTTGGAAACGGTGACAATCGTTCTTTGCTGTCGAAAGTTTGGCAAGTACTCAGGTGCTTTCCATGCGTATGAAGCAGAGGACTCTGGGAGTTTCAACTCATGACAATCCAGAGTGTAGCCACCGGCTTCGCAAATGACTCTTGTGTGAGCAATCACCTCGGTACGTGGCATTGGTGCTATTCACCTGGTTGTCCGACGACTCAACCGACCAAAGCCAGGGGAGTTTTCGTGGCGCGATATGTTACGCTTTTGACTAAGAGTCTTTTTCTGAACATGATTTCCCGGCCCTAATTTGCTACAAGCAGGTCGCTGGGTGCAGGCCAAAAAAGAACCCTGAACAGGCGGGGTCCAGAGTTCTTCTGCAAACACTAAATCAGCTCCTCAGTCCATTGACATCTATCCAAGAAACATGTGTCAACATGTGGCAACTAAGAAAATGGCCATGACTCTCACAGCATGTTCATCTTCCCGGTTTCCATCACATTGAGCAAGCAACTGCCTGCAAGCTTCTGCACTCCACGCCTTCCCCTTCAGAGCATGTAAATCCACCTGAGCTGACAGTGAGATCCACACACCTATCTCTAAACTTGGTGCTTTCAAGTTCAAAAGGGTAAACTGATGTAAACTGCAATGGAGATATCTGCAGTAAGACTCAGATGTTCATAAAACACACATGAGCCAAGAAGCCGAGCTCAAATGACTGAAGCTCACTCTCAAGAGTGGCAATTCATCTCCAGCAGGTAGAGTTGGCGGAGGGTCAAATTCTGCAGGATCTAGCGGGACAGCGTGTCTTTGAAGGGTGGAAGGAATTTCCACATGTTCTTGTTCAAATGAATGCGCATAGAAGGCCCACTCCCGCAATGAGACGGGGAATGCATCGTGCTTTCCATGTTCGTATGCATTTGCGGACTTTCTGACAAGCTTCATATGACGAACCTGAAAGTCCCGAAGAGGAAGAATGGAAAACTTCTCATGCCACGTGGTGATTTGCACCTCCACGTAATCATTGACTTGTTCAATCTCCTTGATACAAACACCCAATGCTCTGAATTCGTCAAGTCGTCGAAAAGCATCGGTCACGGTCAATGAAGTCGTTCTCAAAAAGACTGGAAGTTGCTGCACCAGTTCGCATCCCGTAGGCACAGAGCGCAAAAGTTGCTGCATGATGTTTTCAGCGTCTCGCAAGAGGAAGAAGTAGTAGCCATTTACCTCTCGATGTGCAACAACCTCAGCACCTTTGGCATGATATTCAAAATTTTGGGCCACATCCTTGGGAATTTTGCATTCATGGAGTTGTCCAAAAAATTGGCAAAGGCGCTGTACCTTCTGACGGAGAGGTTCTGCATCGGGTGAGTCTGCCAGGACAATGTCCAACAAGAAGTCGGGCACATAGCGACGACCGCCGAGCTGATACAACAGGGACACCATTGATTTGTCGGACTTGTCGCTCTCCATGGCCCGAGTGACAAAATTCATCTGGTCTTCGTCTCTCTCACCCAGAAAGGTCCTTCCAAGCAGTTCAAGGCGTCGCTTGGATTGCATGTTTTGGAGTCTTTGCTTCGCTGCATCCACCAGCTGTTGCTCGAAGTAGCGCAGCGTTTCATCAGAGTCCAATTCTTGGATTGCAAGTTCCTGCAACTCATTCTCCTCTGCCTTGTGAATCAATGCAATGATGCTGTCGGCTACCTTGGCAAGGCACACAGGAAGACTCCAAGAATGCGATCATATGTATACATATTGATATTGATATACATATGTTGATATTGTACACATATATTGATATTATATAAATAGATATACATAATTGCATACACAATCATGTATATACATACATATAATAGACATATTTTGATACTTACAAATGGAACACCACCCCTTGTGCTTAAGATTTCAGTAGGCAAGGTGGAAAATAATTGCAGTCATGTTGCAGGACGGAGGCAAAGCTTCAACATAAAGCCATCAGAGCTATCTGCGTCGAACTCTTGTCTGGCCTGAATCACAACGAGAGTGGGCAATGTAGGAGGGGGGACAATGTAGGAGAGGGCTTGAGGGCACTGGCACAGCATTTGATCTAAATCTAACTCTGATAGGGCTGGTGTCTTGTGACTGATATGTAAACCACTTTACCCTGTCTATATACCTGTAGTAGAGAAAAGTTGTATAAGCAATAAGAGCTCGAATTTGACAGCACATCCGCAACAATCGCTCCTGACTTGGGAGTTGGCATTCTTCCACCTCCATGGCTGGAACCTGTGCAAAGTTTGCAAGTCTTTGAAATAGGAACTGGCATTCTCCATCTAGCCGAAGCCAATGAAGTTCCCATTGGAATTCCTGCAGACTTCAAACCGCAGCACTCTGTGTAGCATGACTGCACAAACCAGAAGACTGACTCAGCTCTCAATGGCGTATATGTGAAAAGGTTTTACTTCCCAGTCAACCTGCCAAGGCTATCCTGACCATACACCGGCCCCTTTCTACTCGAGAATACAAAAACCAAGAGCTTCATCACATTTCTCCTTCAAACTCGCATCAATAAAACCACGCATCTGGTCTGAATCCGGGCACAGGCCCTGTATCTGCAAGCGCTTCGACAATTGATTCCGGAGCTCAATCTCTTGAAACGCCCTTCCATTTTCTCTCGCATCAGTCAGAACCTGTCGCGAGATTCTCAACACGCTCCACAAGCTAAACTAGGTTGTTGGTGTCTTCAATTCCTACCTCTCACAACGGTTCCTGTGAAACTGATGTTGTCCATTCAGACATTCTGAATTTCCAAGTACAATATACTTCAACCATACGCGGCTTGAGTTGGCACATCTCAAGGAACTATCACTGTTTCAACTTCTCATAAAAGCACAAAGGCAAAGATCACATGGAGAACAAGGATTCTTAGATACGCTACACAAAAAAAGTCTATGTCGAGCCTGACGCTTGGCGCAAATGCAAATATCCTGTTGGACAGCCTCCCACTGATTGTCCAAAGCATGGAGATTCCCAAAAGTATAGACCCAATCGTTCATGGTCACTGCTAAAACGTTGAAGTAGTGTTCATCACGCTGCAACGTCAACTTCTTTGGATGCTTCAAGGCAACGTGTATCTCATTGAAGGCGTCTCCGCTCACGATTGCTATCTTGCCGCCAATGCTCCTTTCTCCACCTTTGTGTTCCAACAACATGAGTGAGTCCAAATCCAACTGCACATCAGGCAACGCTTTTTGGAGCATGTCCGACATTTCCTGCGATGCCAAAAAGCTGATTGGAAACAGAACCAAGGAGAAACGGACCCGAAGTTCTACTCGTTCTCCAGCAGCTGAGAAATAGTTGTTGCCTGCTTCATAGCGGCTGGCCACTTCTTGCCCAAACGATTCCTTGTACTCGATCACATCGCTTTCTTTGCAAGATTTGCGAACATGATCTTTCCAAGTGTCAACAGCCTTCTGGCTGAACTTGGACACCCATGAGATGGAAGGCAAGCGGACACCCATGCGCTGAAAAGGCTTGTAGGTAGATTGGAGAGCAACAATCTTCTGCAAGTCCTCTCTGGAAGACAAGGCCACGGCAAAACTGGTAGTGTTGGGCCAGCAAGTCTTGAGCTGCTTCAAAGTGTACCGACTCACTCCAGCTTCTTTGAGGCTGTATTGGATTTGTTGCTCATCGCCAAACAGAGCCACCTGGAAATCGCTGAAGCTATCCTCAACGATCGACTCGCAGAAGGATTGCACCGACGCCTGCAGAGATTTCAGCAGTCTGGGATCAAGACCGCTGCTTCCATGTGACACGGGCTTGAATGAAGATGCCAAACCCTTCATCTCTTCAATGGCTGCGAGCTGATCTCCAGAACTAACCTGCCAATGGAAAAACGAGACCACCAGTCTCAGCAAGGCACAGGGCAGAAAGCCACCAACTCGTTTTAAAGAAATCAGCAACATCACAGAGCAGCTATGTAAATAGTCGATTCTACGCAACCAAGAGCTTTCGCACTGGTGGCTCAAGCGAATAAAATGTCAACTTTGACTTTTGGTTATGTAGCTGTCACGGGCACTTGCAATTCCATGAAAAACCTGTGATCTCAGGACAAGTTGTACACAGCATTTTGACAGGAAAAGCCCCTAACATCTGCCCAAAAGCGGGCAGGATGTGCCTGAACCGCTCCCTGCAGGAGCTCACTCAATGCGAGGGATGGGTCACTTTGCAGATCATCCTGAGCAATATCCAGGAAATCCTGGGAAATATCCAAGAGAAGCTTGCGATCATGGCAGACAGGAGCCAGCAGTTGGCACCTAAGTCACAAACTCAGATTTGGTCCTTCAATGTTCTTGCAGCCACATAATCATCGTTATCAGTCTCAACCAGCCTTGTGAATCAAAATGAATGGTTGTATGTGATGTTCGATCATATTTCAAAGCCATGTTCTTCTGGTCAGAAAAAACGAGTGGCAGGGTTAAGTCACAGCATTCGGTTTTAAGTCATAGCAGGGCTCCCGTTTCTGCATGGAATCGCTGCCTGAGGGTTAAGTCATAGCAGCCCAGCGCCAGTCTAGCAGCAATCTAGAATCAATTCTCACTTTCTAACATGCGTTCCATATGTATTATCAAGAAATACAGTTTAGAACACGCGCTTCCGCAAGGCACACGCTACAACGCTATGACTTAACACACGATGCTACGAGTTAACCCCGGGACCCAGTAGCAACTATAATTTATCGCCACGTTTGAAGTTTCCTTGAGGTAAGCATCCCATCCTTCAAGGCACTTCAAAAGAGCATACTGTATATTTGGTGATTTGCACGCGATTTGACTGTGGTTGCTGCACCTTCCCAATAAAAGCAACCCCCAGAGTGCTCTATACTTGATTGCCGCTCGTGTCGGGCCTCAATCAATTGCCAACTGGGGATCCAGACAGTTCAATGTGAAGTCTCCTGCACTTTTCAGCAAAAAGAACATGGGCCACTAGATCGAGCTGCTCCTTTGCCAATGCCCGAGCATCTTGATATTGACAAAGCAAAGGCTCTGACGGTTGCTTCAGGGCGTCAAGCACAAGCGTCTCCACAAAGACCAAGTCTTCAGGCCGAAACTTCGCAGCAAACAACTTCTCTGCATCTATTTTCCCAAACGCCTCCTCCAGAGATTCAGTCATCACGTAGTTGATTTCCAGCTTGCGCAAAGCAAAGTACTGTGCCTTCTGCTCTGCAATTTGTCTCGGACGTGCTGCAGTTGCTTGAGCACGTTTCGCCACTTCATCCAAGGCGAGAGCCATCTTTTCATCAGAACCAAAGTCTTTGATCAATGCACAGGTCTCCCTTTCGAAGCTCATTTGAATCTCTGACACCTGCTCTGCGGAGGTAGCAGCACTCATCTGGGACTGAACTCGTTTCACGGCATAGTTCAGCTCCCGCTCCCCGCAGAGCTGAGACAAACCGTTTGCAAGCGCCAAGATCTGGCCAAAGTGCTTCCGGAATTGACTTTGCACCAGATCAGCCTCAGCGCAGATCAATCCATCGTCAATACAAGATAGTGTTCGGAACCAGTTCTGAACGGATTCAATTTGAGGCCAAGGGATCAGGGACGAAAGCTAGGTGGGAAGGTAAAGGGAGAAGGAGGAAGTTGTAGTGAAAGAGCGGTGTGTGAGGAATTGGGAGATACAGTACGAAGTGGAGAGCAAGTCTGATGATGCTGATGATGCTGATTGCGACGATATGGCGACGATGTCCCAGGCGGGGATTGAGCCACGGCAAAACTGTTTCAAAAAAAAAGTGGGGGCTACTGTAGTTCTAGTTAAGTGTGAAGTTTCATGTGATTGACAGAAGCTAGCTTTTGTGAAATAAGCGACTTCTTTATGCAAAAAATCCAGCTTGCCATGAGAGTTCATTGCTGCCAGGTAGCCACCATCTCAGGACAATAACCCAGCGAGGCAAACTCCTTCATTGACTCCTCATGAATAGATCGCTGTTCATTGTCAATGCTTTGGATCAGAGCATCAAACGAAAGCTTCATCCTCAGATCGAAAAAAGTGGCGCAGCGTAAGCAGAGATTCTTCCCGATACGTTTTGACCCAACAGCCCTTTTGCGCTCACGCAAAGGCCCTCGCATGAGAAAACGCTTTGGTCGTTTTGTCTCCAGAAGCCAAGCATCTTCAGCGACTCTTCGCCACGGTAGTGACTGACAAAGGTCTCCAACTGGATCGGAGGACCAGACACTTGGACGGCCGAAGTGCTCGATGTAGAAACAGCCAGACCCGCCTCCTGTTCAAGACAGCACAACACGACTCCAAAAAGGAAAGCATCTAGTCTAAGAGTCTAATTGTTGCTCTTGGGAAAAAGAAGTGGAGAAGTGGACAAGACAATTTTGGAGGAATGGTTTGAAGGGATAGCAGCAGGAACTCCTGGGCGTTCTTCCGAACCGGCTTCAGCAGCTGCTCCCCCGCCATGTCACGTGCCTCAACAGTCAAACCCATGAAGCGACCTCCTTGTGCCTTCCAGTACTGGTCAGCCAGAAGAGCGACTTCAGCCTCAAGCTTTTCCAAGGTGGCCTTCTCCCTGAAACGCTGCAAAGTGCCTTGCCAATCCCAAGCAATCTCAGTGTTTGCTGTTTCAATCGTGCTGTGCAGGAGCTCAAACAAAGGATCCGAACCGGTGATGTAGCAGGTGGATCCATTGGCATTGGCAAGACTCTTCGGTATCAACCATTGCTTGACGATCCTTTCCATGATATCGGAAAGTTTTCGCTTGAATCTTGGGTCGAGGGTCTTGGAAATGATGTCCTTTTTGTCAAGCTCAGCAATTGGAGCAGGTAGAGTGCCAAACTTCCTTAGCTTGGGATTGTCGACCACCATCTGGCACCGGACGCGTGATGAAACACAACCATTCATCCTAATCGTTATTGTTCAAATCTGAAAGCAAAAGAATTCCCCAACCTCTGTCTGTCGTCCAAAATATGCTAAAGCAACTCGGCCATGATGCACTACTCCAAAGGCTTCTTTGACAAAGCTCATTGCATCGCGCAAGGGTCCATCTTCGCCACAACGCTCTTCAGCTTCGTTCCATGCTTCAGTGTCCTTGAAGAGGTCCTGGTCCTCATTCCAATCCCTTGCTAAGTACAAAACCCGTGGCCTGTGGTCTCGGAACCATGGATTCTGTTCGAAGAAGCCCTTGTACAACATGGCCAAACGAATCAAGGGGGCCTTGAACTCCTCGGCGACAGTGTTGGAAATCTTGTTGTTCAGGATCATGACGGAAGACAACACTCCAACCATGGTGAAAAGGCGGACAAAGTAGTCTGGTGTGATGCCCTCATCCGCAAAAAGGCCCTCAGTGTCCAACATCAGCATGACGGAGTCATCAGAACCATCACGTTGGTCTCCAGGTCTTGTTGGCAAAGCTTGGGTGGAGACCCAAAGGCCCGCAGTACAGGCCTTCTCCGATGAATTTGAACACCTGAACAAAGGCAAACCATCCTGGCCGGCAAAGAGCCTCCTGATGAGTTCCAACAAGGTGCTCTTCCCTTCCCGGGGTTTTCCCACAATGCTCAGAAAAGCCACCTTCCTGTGCTGAATCACTTCATTCAAGTATGGCATAGCAGACTTCACCACCACCAACTTGTTGCGACTCCACTTTTCTCTGATGTGCCTGAAAGTAAGAACCGAAGACTCGGAATCCTTCTTGACACACTTGTAGTCCCCAAGCATCTCGCACAAGATTTCTCGCATCAGTGCAAAGTCAATGTCTCTTTCACCAGCACTGCCTACTGGCGCTTGGAATTCCGTGGGCAATGCCAAGGGAAGTGACATTGGAGGGATGAGCAACACTTCGCCCACTGACATTGGATCACTTGGCAATACCGCCTCTTGTGCCTCAGGGAGTTTGACCAAAATGCTGCCAGGGCGTTCCTTTCGCAGCTTCTCATAGATCATGTGCATGTCATGCTGCGGCCACACTTCCACATCCTCAAATGTCCCAGAGAGGTCCCAAATGCGCAGTGCATTGGGTGCCTCAACTGTGGCCCTCCTTTGGGTCAAATGAGGCACATGAGACAAGAGTCCTGTCACGGGAGGCATTGGCTGAGGGCCAGGAGGTCCTGTCATGGTAGCTGTTGGCAGAGCTGGACAATGACCGTAATGACCTGAACCTGCAGTAGGTGCGACCTTCTCAAAGCCCAGCGTGAAGGCTTTGGCATCAGTCCACGTCGGAAGGGTGGCACTTAGCTTTCCATTCCTTGAGGACATATACTTTGTGGCCTCCTCCATGTCCCCAAAACGAAGGCCGACCAGCCCATTGGAGGCAATGGCTCCTTGGAAACTGGCGAATTTGGTCAACTGCTTCAGCTGACCCAACTTTCCCTGCAACTGATTGGCTTCCTCCAATCCCAGGTCTGGCCCGGACAGCCACAGGGTCACACAGCTCTGCGTCTGTTCAGGATCTGAATGGCGGAATCCACATACGTCTCCGACTGTCAAAGAGGCAGGTGGAACTTTGGAAGATTGTAGGTCCTCAAGGACGGCTCAGTGCGAAATGTTTACGTGTGAAACAGTACCCTCAGAAGAATGCAGAGTCTGTCTACAAGCCAGCTTGTGCACAGTAAGTGTGACTAAGTTCTAGCTGAGGAACGAAAACGTTGGGAGAGATCTGTTCCACACTCGCTTCGACATGATGAAGTTCCAACTCATCTTCAAGGTCCTCTTTGGAGATCGGTTCCTGCGCGCCAACAAGCTTACCAGTGGTTGGTGAAACATTGCACCGTCGAATCCTCCATGATTCCTTGCTTCTGAGGCTTCCTAAAGGGATTCCTGGTCACACAGCACCATTTGCCAAGGATCAGAAATATGAGTCGGTTCAGCAGGCTTCATCAAGTCAAAAAAAAACAATAGGAAATGAAACCATTATACTGTATGAAATATTGTATAACTAGACATCAAGATATACAAATGTATCTATATTCCGACTAATGTGAACAAGGCCGACTCTAACTCGATTTCACCTTTACTTCATCCCAGCGTGGACAGACACATTTCAAATGTTCTACACTGAAAGGTCATAAGGTGCATCATGGCATGAAGCCTACTTGGCCGAGGGTTCCGATAGGTAACTGCACTTCAAGAGTGCAAGGAGGATCCCCCAAGCATCAGCACTGGTTGAGGGAAAGCAGCGACGATTTTTACCTATTAGGGCACTTGGACCTGAGCACAGCCAGGGCCACAAATACCTGGAATTGTTGCATAGGATTTAGCATTCCAGTTGAAGCACGGCCTGTGTGAAGAACAAAACGGGAGTGCAAGTGAACCCACCAGCCACCCAAAAAAACAGATGGCCTTGTGACTACTACTGTATCCACACACAACCGGCTCTCCAATGTCACACCTGGAACGTGTAGCGATAGACTCCGGGTGCAGGAGGCCAGGAAGCCTGGAAGATGTCACATTATTTCATCATGATTTTTGCGTTCATGCTGACATGATGTTGATTCGCAGAGGTATCTGCTCTTCTCAAGGACACAACAACGTCGTGCGACTGCTGTAAGTCTACTTCGGGATATTCTCAAAGCAATGTTCAGCAAAACTGAGTTGATGTCGTTGTGGAGGCGCCGGGCCCTTCCAAAGGTTAGTTACTCAATAACGTTTTGCTGATTTTTTTGTTTATTCCGAAAGTAAATCGCAAAAGGAATGGCCTTGGGAGAACGGACCAACAAACTCATACATGTGAACTTCAGCATTTTTATTTGTTTTTTGACAAATTACAAATTGAATGATTCAACCTCCAGACACTTCGGTTTGCAGAGTGGTTGTGTAGATAGTAACAAATGAATATGATGGATTGATTTTACCCTGCTCCTCGGTGAGGGCATCAGATTCAGCCATCACTGCGGCATAGAACTTAGTGGCACAACAGGCGGCACAACAAGATGGCCACAAACCAGAAGTGGTTCAAGTCGTATGGACAAACGCTGTCATTTGCTCCAAACCGTCACACATCCGCATCATCATTTGTCTTTCTTGGGACAAAGCGCTACTGTTCCGAAAACCTTTCGGCAAGGATGATTGTTTAATCTTGTTTATGCATGTCTGCAATGCTACATTCAAAACACAAAGTGACCGGCAGTGACCTCTCAATCACACCCCCTCTTTTCATTTTTTGTGGGTTTTGCGTTGGGGCAGCACCATTTTTCGTTGGTTCGATCTTGATGTTTTTCAAAAAATTGATTAACGCGCCTGAGTCTGAGTGCCAAACCGATACCACAGCACAGGTTGATGTAAATTGTTGAACCAAATGGCTGACTGAAAGTCACGGTGCAACAGCTGCAAATCACAGCAACTGATCTCTTCAATAGCACTATTTAGTTTGTGACACTGATTTACTTGGCGATTTGATCACAACATTTTTTGATGGAAACGACCCACAAACAAAGAACATGTTGCAAAACCAAATTAAAGGGAACCTGGATCAGGGAATTATTTGTTTCGTTTTTGATTTTGTTGCATTTTCGGTCGTGTGTCGTTCTTGTTACTCAAAACATTTTGGAGTTCGAATCCTTCTGTTGTTCGTTCTTTGCAACATTTGTGATTTGGGAACAATGTGTTCATTTTCATTGCATTCGCAACATGCGCGCCTCAATTTGCCGCATTTGGGAACCATTGTTTCATTTGCACTACATTTTGCGCATGTTTTGAATCATTTAGGATTTGATGTTTTTCAATGTTTTTCAATGTTTTTCAGACACACACAGCATGGGCACCATGTTCGAAACCAATAAAACCATGACATTTCAATTGCACCTTATTTGCGACGTTTTCGAGACTAAATTCTTAACATTATGCCGTTTGCATCCATTTGCAACATGCTGAACAGTATCGGCGGCATTTGAGATTTTGAATTGGTCACCAACGCACTGTGTAAAAAAGTGTTGAAATTGAAATTAAGTGTCACCCTCAGGCAAAACTAAAGGAAGTCTGACGCAGCGGCGCGAGTTGTTGAAGATGCTCATTAGGCGTCCAACAACATGTTTCGATTTGTGCGTGTCATCTCTGCAGGACTCAAACCTTGAAAACTGGGGGTAGTTTTTTTCAGCCGAAAACATCAAAGCGGACCCCTAACACCCAACACTTGAGAAGAACTCTGCCCATGAATCACCATTCATTGTCAATTTTGCATTGATTTCTCAATCACAATTTTATCGTCCAGCACATTTGACGCAAAGTTCAAGGACTCAGACGTTCTTTCCTTGCGAAGGTGGAACAGTCTGCTTTCCCCAAATTGCGATGCCAATGTTGGCGCCAATAGCGCACTTGCGTCAGTTGAAAGATCAAATTTTGCTACAAAAAAATCATGAAGTTGCAACATTGATGGATAGTCACAAGGATCGGTTTCCGTCAGTACTCGGGCAAATCGGGTTTTGGTTCCACCCTGTGCTTCGAACTCCAAGTCAAATTTCATCATTGTTTTGGCCACATTTCCACTCGTTAAGGTTTTTATCAACAAACAAAACGTACAGTTTCATTGTTTGCAAACGGTACATGTAGGTTTTAGTTTTTAGTGTGGTTTTTACACCACATTTTAGTTGCAAGCACTACTGCCGCTCAAAAATTTGGGAACCCTCATGATCTGCACCCAGGGAATTGCAAACACTGTCGTTTGGGGGATTGGGGATTCCAAACCACGCACACAACTCACCAGATTAGTAATCTATCAGCACAGCACAGAAGTCCACCTGTGCTGGTGAAGGCTTGAAGCAAGCATCGGTGTAAATCAACCATTGTTTGGCCGCGCTTGCGCAAACACAGCAAAATTTCGCACCTCTAAACGGCAGGACATGGCTATGAACCTCCAACCAGTTCAGAACCCTTTGATAATATGCGACTTTTCCTGAGATCGGAAGCGCCTGCAGAACATCCTGAAATGTACACTTCTCGATTTGTGCAAATGTCATCAAAGTTGACATGTCTGTACTAGATACCAGCAGGGGATGCAACTGAGTCAATATGCAACACCCCGCCTTGACATAGCCATTATGGCTAATTTCTCATCACTAAACCTTGATCCAAAGAAACCTCAAGCAATTCTCATTACAATTTGTGTTATCATACTGTTCTCAACCACGCAGTCGCTGGCAAGCAGANTTCTCATCACTAAACCTTGATCCAAAGAAACCTCAAGCAATTCTCATTACAATTTGTGTTATCATACTGTTCTCAACCACGCAGTCGCTGGCAAGCAGACTCTTTTCACCGATCGGGGGAACATACGCTTCGAATGTCTGACTGGCCTGTATCTATCTCTATGCTTTAGCGATTGGTGCTATCGCCTGAGCTTCTGTCTCTGGTGACAGATGTGATGATAGATCGGATGGCATTCCCCCNACTGGCCTGTATCTATCTCTATGCTTTAGCGATTGGTGCTATCGCCTGAGCTTCTGTCTCTGGTGACAGATGTGATGATAGATCGGATGGCATTCCCCCCCAATCCCTGTTGTAGGGACTGGGAGGGCGGGACGAAAAATTTTGACTGTGAAAATGTTCAGTGAATGATTCAGAATGTTCAACTTGACTCTAAGTATGACTTTGAAAATGCATGTCATGAAGTTGAACATNACGAAAAATTTTGACTGTGAAAATGTTCAGTGAATGATTCAGAATGTTCAACTTGACTCTAAGTATGACTTTGAAAATGCATGTCATGAAGTTGAACATGTCATGTCGTGTCAAAGGCTCAGATGCCTTTCGTGTATCTCCTCTGATGGAGATTCTTGGACCACAAAATGGCAATGACATCACAACATTCACTGATCAAACTCTGCTATTCGAAATGTACATCATTCAAAATTTTTCTTTTGTCAAGTCTGTCAATCAAGTTTTCGGTTTCTTTGGACGTTTCCTCATTTGCATTCGGACTGTCTTAGGTTTATTTCTGAGAAAGTGTCGTCCACTACGTGTAAGAACCCNTCAATCAAGTTTTCGGTTTCTTTGGACGTTTCCTCATTTGCATTCGGACTGTCTTAGGTTTATTTCTGAGAAAGTGTCGTCCACTACGTGTAAGAACCCTTCTCATCACTAAACCTTGATCCAAAGAAACCTCAAGCAATTCTCATTACAATTTGTGTTATCATACTGTTCTCAACCACGCAGTCGCTGGCAAGCAGANACTGGCCTGTATCTATCTCTATGCTTTAGCGATTGGTGCTATCGCCTGAGCTTCTGTCTCTGGTGACAGATGTGATGATAGATCGGATGGCATTCCCCCTCTTATTCCGATCATACTTGTTTGAACGGGGTCTTCCGGTTATTGGCTGCTTTCACTAGCCAAGCATTGAGAGCTTTGCTGCTCATGAAGCCAAGACGAAAGTCAGCTCCCCATTCTTTGGCTGCTTGTTTTCCCTCGAACCTAGAGGGGGCATCACTGGGATTACTCTTGCTAGGGACTCTCTCAACCCACCAAAAAGACGGTTTGAGAGTTTCGGCTGAATAGAAGGCCTTGAGCAGGTCGTCCATTGTGGGGCTGGATGATCTGCCCTTGACAACCCCCCCTCTAGCTGAGTTATTGTCCACAAAGAGGAGCACTCTCCTGTTGGAAAGGAGTTCTTGGAATTCCCAACGGACCAATACCATCGTGTAAAGTTCCACTTGGCAGATCAGGTGATCTCCTACCAAGTCTTTCCAGAGGTCAATCAACTCATCAGCCACTCTGTCTTGTATGACCAGGCGAGTTCCATGGGACTCATCATACAAGCATGCTCCAATACCTGCCACGCCAGCCTCCCATGAACCATCAGTGAACACTACCACGGTCCTGGTGTCTATGTTCAAAGGGATTTTTCTGGGTTGTGCCGCTTCCAGGAGGGTCAGCACATCTGCGCACCACTGCTGTAAGCCGGGAGGCTTGTATCCGTCTTTGGAGACCAGCGAAAAGATTTTGAAACACGCATATTTCAAGAACCTACCGGCAAAGTATCCAGTGGCGAAATTTAGCAAGCCATGGATTTCCTGAGCTTCAGCTAGCGAAAGTGAGCCTTTGGTCTTAACCTCCTCAACCTTTTGGCAGATTTTCTCAACTCTCCCAACCTTGTTTTGCAAAATCAGACCTCCACCCCCAGGGATGTCGCCCATGTCCAGAGTCAAACCAAGCACATCAAAAGCGAATCCAAAAGGTTTGCCTTTCGGCCCAGTCCTATCATGTTTCCATCCTAGAAGGTCTAAGAAGTCCGACACAACTTCATCTGCCGCGGACGCAGACTGGAGCGGGGCGAACATTGGGAAGTCGTCAAAATATACAGCGGAAGGGATCTTGAGGTATCTGTTGACTAAGAACCAAAGGGACCGACTCACTCTATTGAAGGCGAACACTGCTGCAGTGGATCCGAACATAAGAGAGTTGGGTATGTAGAAGACTGGATTTCCTGACTCGTCTTTGAAATGTACAACAGCAAGGTCTCTATGCTCCGGCAAGATAGGAAGCTGTTTGTAGGCTTTCGACAAGTCTAACGTCTTCCCACACCACTCCAATCCAGGCCACTTGCTCAACTCCAAGACCAGAGCTATTACGTAGTCAGCATCTTGGAGATCCAGGCGGATCGTTGAAGAGTAAGCAGCGTTGATCTGAGATTCCAAGCCATCATCAATCGGCCTCAGCTTCTGGCCCTGCTGGATGACAAACCTTCTGATGACTCTCCAGTGTGAGTGGCCAAAGTACTCTGATACCTCCTCTTCTGAAGAGAAAGGTCCTTCCAGAAAGTTCAGCTCCTTCTCTTCCTTGGCCGTCTCCACCAAGTGAGCTGCAAATCCAGGCTCTTCCGTCTGAGGCCGTCTCGCAATCAAAGCCTTTCTACTGTATTGAGCATTGTCCCGTAGTTCCGCTTCAGTCAGGACAGCTGTCTTGATTTTCAGAGGGTACACCTCGGGGTGATCATGTGCTCCCACCAGAGGGACTCCCCTTGTCATGAAGTGGACCACTTCCATATCATCATATGCCAACTCTTCCAACAGCTGCTTCCACAACAGGAGCTTCTTGTCTTTCACAACACTCTGCACCGGTCGTGCTAAAGATTGGTGAAGCGCATGTTCCTGAGTTTCAAGCTGTTTGGCCCGTATCTTGGCCTTTAGAAGGTTTTTCTTTCTTTCAATCTCCACCAGCCTGGGGTCATTGTTCACCACAAACTGGATTGCTTCCAGAGTCACCAAGCTCACGGATGTATTGTCCATCGGATGAGTGGCCTTCAGCGCCTTCTCCACAAATTCCTCCGGAGTGTGCCATGTCCCCACAAGAATCTGATCTTTTTCCAGGTGAATGTCCTCTCCTTCTTGGACTTTCCCCTTTTGCGAAGAAGGAATGTGATGTTGCCACTCAGTAAGAGGTGTGTCCGGCGCAAGCCAAGAGACTTTGCTGTATTCTGGAATGAGTTGCTGTCTTTGTCGGTGCTGTCGGTGTTGGCTGGCCAAAGTGTTAATGCGTGGATTTGCTGGTGGCACGAAGGAATATCCTTTATGTTGCAAAGCCAATTGCACTAAGTGAGCCACTCGATCTGTCAGCAGCTTGGGGTAAGCTGCTTCCAAAGATGTGTCAAAGGTCCAGCCCGCATCGGATGACAGCACCTGATATGGTAGATGCTCATGGTCATTTTGGCACACGGCTTCCAGGGCGGAGAAGACTCCCGGTGAGGACTTCCATCTGGTGCCTTTGCGTCGTTGACCACCGTGACAGCAGTTGTGAAAGAAAACTTCTGTAAGAGAATCCCAAAACTTGAGTAAATCAATGTCCCCGGTCTGCTTGATATATACCAAAACTGCGGCCCAAAACCATGAGCGATGTGGGTTCTCCAGGCTGACTATGGATCCATATCTCATAGCTATGCGCAAGATAGTTACCACAAAACTGTACAGGATGTTTGCCTTTCTCAGTCTGATACCGTTTGTGCTGTTGGGATCTATATGAGGCAAGCCTAAAGGTTGAAGGGCTGACCTAAGTGGGATGGGCTGAGGTGCCCCTTGTCTTACCTTGTCCTTGGCTATGGGTCTCTCACGGGCCCTTGAGGCCGTCCCGCAAGGCATACCTAGATGGATGTAATCCGGCGGTTTGCTGTGCAGGATGTCTTCCAAAATGGACTGATCAGCTGGATTTGTGAGATCTAACAAGGTGACCGGGGCCTCAGGGTTGTGCATAACGTGGTCCACTGCCAAAACGGAAAAGCCCTTGTCTATCAAGCTCCTTGAGAGCGATGCTTGCCCACAACAAATTTCAACTGCAAACGGTTGCTGAGGTGAATCTGGTTCTCTGTGCGGTGGCGGCTGTAGTCACTCAGTAGAGTGACTACACTCGTGATACGGCTTCGGCTTGTGGCAGTTCTGTTTGAAGCACAAATGGAAGCCTCTTTGACATCTCGGTCCGGTACCTTTGTAGCCGCACACTCCTCGGTTGAATGCGAAACACAATGGTTTTCCATCAGGGGTCTTTGCAACACAGCCCGGGGGCAAGTCGAGACCCCCTGTCTTGGACTTGCCTTTCTGCCCACCCTTACCTTTTCCTTTGCCTTTGCGATACTTGTTGGGGTTGCCCTTGACATTGCCCGTATCAGGCGGACGTTTTGGTGGCTGATTCGCATTGGGCTTCCCAGTGGGTCTGGATTGCATTGGCATGAGGTAAGGCATGAGCTCCGGTGACGTCCTCAGAGTCTGAATCTCTTTGTCAAGCGGTGTTTCCTTGGCTCCCGGCTCTGACTGCAAATTGCCTACTAGGCTGTTGGAAGCCCTGATGAACATCTGCTTGTCGCATTCTATGATCTGCTGAAGCGTCACGGATGAAAACCCCGGGGGCTGTGATCTCTCATGGGACAGGAATAGGTGTTGCACCCATTTCTCGATTTCTCGAAATGAACAAAGCTTGGCCTGGTCCATCGCAAGAGACCTGCGTTGAAAGGCATTCCTAAGATCAAGTTCTGAGGTGACGCTGCATGAGATGGCAGCTGCTTTTGCACTAACTTTGATACTGCCATCGGCATCAATTGCTACTTTTGCATCTTTCTTCAGGCTCTGTATTTCATGAGCTCGAGACGTACATTCCTCAGGCTTGATCCAAGTCAAAACTCCCTGCTCCACCATGTTCACGCAAAGGTCCACCAAGGCATGACTGGGTGTCACTTCTGGAGAAAAGATGATACCTTCCAGTTTGTCCTCTTGTTCCTTTTGTCGGGTTTGTCTCTCGGCTACTGGCAGCTTTCTGGCGACAGTGGAAGGATCAGCGGGAGTTTCAACTTTCCTTTGCAGATCACTTAATGCCAATGCATGCGACTCAACTACAAGCCTGCGTACACATGACATCTGGAAGGCAGTGAGGGTGCGATCAGTTACCTGGGCAAGCCATGCGTCTAAAACTGCATCAGTGATCTGTTGCGGAGTGGTCGACACTGCGAATGCAAGGCTTCCATATGTGTTGAAGCCTTTGGCCTGCAGCTCTAGCTGAAGAGCCTCCTCTACCCCCAGCTGATTCATCCGTTCTTTGAAAGTTGCCTGACTATCCAACATGGCCGCCATTGCAGCAAGGTCTGTTCAGTTAGTTTCAATTTGACATTCAATGACTATCTTGTTAAACAATGGCACAGGGTGTTAGTCAAGATGTTTTGATCAATTTGGATAACGGTCATGGAGCATACCAACCACCATTGGTGGAATGTACTAATTACCTGGGCGTGCCGAGTGGTACATTTTTATTATGCATCCATTGTCCTATATCAGACTAGATGGCGGCGGTCTCTTGTGTCACCTTGAACCGGAATTCGGATAAATGCATGGATCTGATTCCATGACTGTGAAGGGTACATCAATGCATTTGTTTGCACCAATGTTTGAAGTGCGTGATTTCAGCTATCACTTGCTGCATCTGGTTGCTCACCCCCTTCCTTTTTTCCGTGGCGACTGGCTAAGGGTCACTATCGGTTACTCGTTCCAGGAGCATTGATGATGGCTCTAATGTCCTGCAGGGTGCTCCAAACTAGTTCCAGGATGTTCTCAAGTTCACTGTCATATCGTGCAAGAAGCATCCACTCCTGAAGAACGTCCTCCGTTTGGACAATTTCAGGCAGAAGAACCTCCACTGGGATCAAAGTGAGGGATAGGAACCCTTTCATGTGTAAGGGCAGTCCCCCGATAGACTCAGCTCTGATTGCTTCGGTCTGCTCTAATTGCAAGCCCCTGCATACACAAAGCATCCGACGAACCATCACCCACAAGACGGTCAAGTGCTCGTTGAGGCAGGACAGCCCCATCTGCTTCACGATGCGTGCCAGACATTCTGCCAGCACTTCTACTCGGGTGATGTACTCTTGTCTCTTGGCCATGTCACCCTCCATCCAGTCAGTGAACACGTTTGCAAATGCCAAAATCAACGCCATTGGGAAACAGATTCAAGGGACGGTTATGGATTTTGGTGGGGCGAAGTTTTTCTTCGATCCTAAGCTGAAACGAGCACACGGAGCTTCTGCTTTCATGCTCACATTACTACATTCAACACTCAAGATCCACGGTAATTGTCATCGGCGCTGATTTGTCGGCCTGGTCTCACTTTTTTTTTTTGCTCGGCTGCATGGTCACTCAACTCCGGCCCCCAATTGCTTTCCGCAAAGGATACAACACTCCATGTCTTCTATAATGGCTTCATCTAGTTTCACATAATTTGCTGAATAAGGGCGGCCGCAAAAAGTGAAAGTGGATGATTGGAGGCAGTGTACAATTCCACTTTTCTTGTGGACTATGCACTCCCAAGACCCCGATGCAGGGAAAGGACATCTCTTTGGCTTCTGTGATCCATCATCACACACTTCGACTAAGTCAAAAGCTTCCTCGCTAGACTCAGATGAGATTTCACAAATATCCTCTGTGAATTCTGCTTGAAGGTCTCCTGCAGGAAAAGGAGCCGAGTGCGGCTTCACCTCTGCCAAGTGGCCTGCCGCCTCTAAGATTCTGGCCAGAGGCGAGGCATCCGGATCAAACAGGCCATTCTGGATATCACGGAAGCATGCCAACACCTTTCCATAGAGGGCAGTGTACGCTTCTCGGGAATAGGTCAATGCACTCCTATCCCCTGGTGCGATGTGATGTCCAAGCACACGGCGATCGCTGAGGGAAAATTGCACATTGGTGGACCTTGAAGCCATGGTCAACAAGCCCGTCTTGAGCGAATGCGTGCCCAGAGCCTTCAAGTCTATCTTGTACCCCTCTCCCATCAGAGGGAGGATCTCTGTGATAAAATCAACCAGGTATCCTGTAGCTTCTGTAGAACTCATGGGAGTCTCACCCCATTTGCCCGTTCGACAGCTAAAGGTTGGAAGAAATGGTTCAGGGTCACGACCTAACTGGGCAGCCCGTGCATTCAACCATAACTCACCCCAGTTCAGAGCACTGATGCCAGAGCCGATTGCTACGTATGGGATCAAGCGGGTCTTGGACTCCTTGCTTGTACTCGTCTTGGAACCCAAAGCATCCCCAACTATCAAGCTCACCATCTCCTGCTTCTCCAACTTGAGAGATTTCAATCTCAAGGAATCAGACCATCTGCTACCGCTGTGGAAACACCAGAGTAATTGTCCTAGAATGACCACCTGGATCTCATCTTGCTTTCGCACAAGGAGGGCCTCCAGCTCTTTGACTACTCCGCATGGCAGAGGATCCTTCTGTTGGAGGGGCTTCTTCTGCATGAACAGCTGGTGAGCAAGACCCGTAACTCGGGGCGACAACACAACTTCCAGGTTCGCATGAGTAAAGATGGCAATCCCGTCCAAAAACCTCAAGGCTTCAATGAATCCAGATGATGCTGTCGCCCCCGCTCTTTCTCTATCAAGATGGTTCAAGTAGCTATAAACGTCGTACTCTTTGATTCTCAAGGGAGACCCCAATCGATTCAGTTGGCGGAACCACTCGACATATCGACTGAGGGCGCAGGCTCTCTTGTACAATGTGCTTGAAGACTTCTTTGAGAAGGCATGCTCAATGGATTTCCTCACTTCGAGTTCTGTCATTGGTTTTGCATCCATAGGGGCCAGAAGGTCTCCAAGCCTCGTTGCCTGCGGGTCGACTCGTCGAGCCAGGAGAATCCGCTCTTTGTAAGCAACTTGTTCTGGGCTCTCAGCGAATCTCTCCAATGGCATCTCAAGCAATTTGAGGGATGAATCAGGCAAGGAAAAGAGGGCCGACAGCTGATCTGAAGGAGAGGCTCCAAAACTCTTCACCAAGCTTTGGGGTTTCAGCTGGATACTGGACTTTAACCTCTTTGCCTCAGAGCTAACCATCTTTGATTGGGCAAATCTCTTCCAACTCACCTCCGACTGAATCACAGGTCTATCACTGCAACCCGACGGAGAGGATTTTTCACTTCCTACCAAATTCCAGTCTGAAATGCTGGGTTCATAATCGGTCACATGATCAGGATCGAAAAATTCCTCGTCCAAAAATCCGAAATCATCGAAAGCCGGGCATTCAGACGTCTTCCAGCGAGGAACCTGCCAGGCAAGGATTTCACTCACCATCCCTAATCATCGAGCGCATCAAATCAAAACATGGTTCCATTTGGTTGCCATCACCAGACCTCTTCAAGGTCTTCCGTCTGGCCCGGGCTGTAACCTAGTTCACTGCGATCTCCTTCTGCCTTATCGATGTGAACGGAAAAGAATGATAACGATGTTTCATCTACTCACCACTCATTCAACGTGAAGGTCCATGAGGGTCCGACATTCTCTCCGCCTCCGGATGGCTCTGATGCCATCAAACGGCTCTTCGTGCCAGACTCGACAGCAGACATGTCAGGCCCTGGCTCCTGAAAAATGTCTACGCTGATGCTCTTCTATCGAATGGTTAATTGCTGTAACATGCGATGAAAAGAATTCAACTGACGTCCTGGTTGTTCAACCCAAGATCTTGATTGGCCTGAACGAACGTTCTGTTACGCTCAAAGTCCACCACAAATCTAACTCAACTCATCTGCATTGTCATGTTCAAGTTCTGACACCTTCTCAAGCTGAGCTTCTCACATTGACCGTTTTGGTCGAGGGCTCTGTTGCCTCTCTTTCCGGTCCTTCATCCTGACAGGTTCACCGATCAACATGGAGGATACTAATCCTCCCCTATTTCCATCAACCATGACTCTGCTGTCAATGACCAAGGCTGAAAGAAGGATAGGCTCTGCTTGCCTCGATCTCTCTTGATCCAAGGCCCTGTCACGATGCGTGGAACTCAATTGTGGACTCTAAAGCCAATTACTCACCTTGGCATGATATTACCCCTCATGCAATATCAATCAGATGAGTTTAAAGTTGAAGCGCATCTGATATGAAACCGCCTCTTTCTGACCATCAACTTCAGGCCCACGTGAAGCTCTCGGCTGAACCTGCGGGTCATCTCTATAGAACTCTGATGTTCGACCTCCACACCTTGTACATCTTAGACAAGACTCTGATGTCTGCCAAAACCCTGATGTGTGCTGCATCAATCATTCTGATTTCAACTCTGCTGTTTTGAAATCAATTTGGAGGCCTCACCAAGTCCTTCTACTCCTGGATCTGCAGCGTCACTGACATGGGCCTGCCAATGCGCAGTCACATCCACTCTAGTGCAAACTGCTCATTAATACTTTATTTGACTCTGTTGTCATTCAAAGCTCAGTTGCATAAGGATATGACTCTGATGTCTCCATGTTTGTGGTTATCTCAAAGCTCTGTTGCATGATGATCTGACTCTGATGTCTCCACGTTTGTGTCGATTGTCAAGATGGGGATCTGACCTTCCCCCGGCCACGAGATCCCCAGCGGGAACGGCCGTACATGACTCTGAAGCCAAGGGACAATGAAAAACAAGTGAGTAAATGAATCCACAACTCAGTGTCAAACATGGAGCAACTGGTGACTCTGATGTCAAGTGCAATGCAAGCTGACTGGAAAAATCTGAACTCGGATAAAACGAATGGCCGACATGGAAATTTTGTCTCTCAAAGTCGAGGTGTACGGATGCAAAGCACGACCGGTCGGTCAAGTGCAAAGATGCAAAATGAAGAGGTCCAAAATTGTCAAAAACGTGGACGAACTGGGGTCTGACCGTCTCAAAAGTCTTCGTCACTTCGTCAAAGGCTGCGCCATCAGATGCCGGAAGCTTGATGGTCAGGAGCACGGGGTCCACTCGGGCCGAGATCACCGGCAACATCTTCTGCTGTCAGCAGAAGGCCCAATGGGCCCGCTAGATCAGGGTGTTGTGTGGCTATGGTCTCAGCACACACCCCTAACCTGGCATGATCGGCCCTCTGTGCGGCTTCCAGGTTCCTGATGCGCTGCTCATGGTTGGAATGGAGCTCCCTGATGCGGTCATACAGCATGCCCACGTGATACAAAATTGATGTACCTGAGATGAAATGCACATGGAGGTGCGTCTGCAGGCGATTGTCATGCAACACCACCTCGTCCATCAGGTCAATTGCTTGCTCACCGATGATTGTACGCATCTGCTGCCAAATGGTGCGGTCGGTAAGCAAAAAGTGAATCTGATGGTCCTCAGTGATGGGATGGTCCCACGGTGCCCATGCCGAGCTGAGTTCAGACAAAGGTGGGCAATGATGACTCTTGTACGGAAGTGACACTGCAAAGATCACTTCACTGGCTTCGAAGCCCAGCTCAATGTCGAACCACGGGAGAGAAGGTCCTGCAGCTTGAGACCTTTCTCCGGAGAAAACCAGACGGGGACCGTGAAGACCACCTCATACTCGGCCAACATCGGAACCAGGTCACTAGCAGCTGTTGCACCAGCAGCTGTTGCGGATCCAGCTGCTGTCTCAGAATGAGCCATTACAAAGTCAAAGCCCAGGTCAAAAAGCTCAGAAAGCACAGTGCAGTTCCTGCGATCACTCCCAAAAGAAACTCCTTCCAGTGAAAACTCTGGGGAAGAGGCCCTCCAAGAAGTACAGGATAATGGAGAGCGATCTGGCCTTTCTCCAAAGACCGGGGGCGCTGACGCACGAAACAATGGCTCAGAGACGGCCCAGTTCACGAAAAATTTTGACTGTGAAAATGTTCAGTGAATGATTCAGAATGTTCAACTTGACTCTAAGTATGACTTTGAAAATGCATGTCATGAAGTTGAACAT
>BGPT01002534.1:1906-16354 GCA_003297045.1 Symbiodinium sp. clade C Y103
GTCGAAAAGTAGGCTCGCTAAAGCGGCGGGTGCGGAGACATCTGGGCAGATGAGAGATGAAAAGTTGCACGCCGTTGTGGCGCGAAGCCCATTTGGAAGCAAAAAGTGTTTAAACACCTCAGGCTCGGCCCGCTTTTGGAAGTTGCGATGTGGAAAAAGTGCACGGCGTTGCGGCGCGAAGCACATGCGGAAGTAAAAAGCGTTAAAAACTGTCACCTTCGGAGCACTTTTGGAAGTTGAGCTGTCGAAAAAGTGCACGGCGCTGTGGCGCGAAGCACATTTGGAAGTAAAACGTGTTAAATTCTGTCACGTTCGGAGCACTTTTGGAAGTTGAGATGTCGAAAAAGTGCACGGCGTTGTCGCGCGCAGCACATTTGGAAGTAAAAATGTTAAAAACACCACACGGTCGGACCACTTTTTGACGATTCGATGATGATTCGATGTCGAAAAAGTGCACGCCGTTGTGGCGCGAAGCACATTTACATGTCAAAAGTGTTAAAAACTGAGGGTTNTTTTGACGATTCGATGATGATTCGATGTCGAAAAAGTGCACGCCGTTGTGGCGCGAAGCACATTTACATGTCAAAAGTGTTAAAAACTGAGGGTTTCGGGCCGATTTTTGAAGTTTGGATCTGACTACGCCACAACTACAACTACAACTACAGTACCACTACAACTACCACTACAACTACAACTACAATTACGACCACAATAACCACTACAACTACAACAGCTACAACTACAACTACAACAACTACAACAACTACAACAACTACAACAACTACAACAACTACAACAACTACAACAACTACAACAACTACACCTACAGCTACAACTTCAACTACAACAGCTACAACAGCTACAACAGCTACAACAGCTACAACAGCTACAACAGCTACAACAGCTACAACAGCTACAACAGCTACAACAGCTACNTACAACAGCTACAGCAGCTACAACAGCTACAACAGCTACAACAGCTACAACAGCTACAACAGCTACAACAGCTACAACAGCTACAACCACAACAACCACAACAACCACTACAACCACTACAACCACTACAAGTACAACTACAACTTCAACTACATGACAACTACAGCTACAACGGCTAGAAGTACAACCACGATAACCACTACAACAGCACTACACTGCACTGCACTACAACTACAACTACAACTACAACTACAACAACTACAACTACAACCACAACCACAACTACAACTACAACTACAACCACAACTACAACTACAACCACAACTTCATCTACAACTACAACCACAACTACACTACATCACAACAACACTGCGCTGCCTCCAACCACTTGTCGGTCCATCAGTGGGTTCGCTCTGCCATCCATCATTCACAGCAACGAACCTCTCCTATAGGTTTCCTATTTTTNTGGGTTCGCTCTGCCATCCATCATTCACAGCAACGAACCTCTCCTATAGGTTTCCTATTTTTGAAACTTCCGCCACCGCCTTGCGCGGTACTACTGGTAGGGATATTTTTGACCAACTTGATATGATATTTTGGAGTTGCCTGAAACCGGAGTATACTCCCAAAAGGGCAATTCTTGTAGTAATACTGTAATGACTGACTGGTGGAGGGATACCTTAATTTTCAGTCAAACCAATTTTGTTGCAACCCGAAAGACGCAGAATCATCGTCAATCAACCTTTTCGGCATCTTTTTTGGGGCTACTATGAGGGATTTTTTTTCGGAAACCACTGTTTGTGCTAGTATGTGTTGTTTTGCACATGATATCCATTTCTGGGACGATACTCCCAAGTTTTTTGCTTGATTTTCTGAGAAATCGACCAATTTTGTGGCCATCACTTGGGGGCAGTTTCTGTCGGATTTTCCTATGGCAAAAACCCAGGTCTGGTCTCCTCTTGAAGCGACTTCATCAGAGGGGTCTCTGTGGCATTTCCCACGTCATTGTGGACGAGGCAAATGGAAAATTGCTTGGCTGACCAGCCTACGAGGTTTGATGAGTTTTGGTTTTGTGTCATGTTCACTTTATCATGTTTCTTGAACTATAGCAACCATACAAACAAGATAGTCTTTAGTATAATCATACCAAAATTGTTGGGGGTTAGACGGTATTCTGAATTCCAAGTTCCAAGACGGGAGTGGGATTGTTGTGGATGGGACAATGGGTTCAATGAAGCAACAACAATTATGAAGCTTTGAGGCAAGAACGATGTGTGAATCTTGGACATCAGCTCTAGATAGTTCTCTGTCCGGGCCAGGGTGATCTTCTTCCAATGGACAGTTCATGGGATTTACGGAACTCACGGGGCATCGTCTATGATCGGCTTGACCTCAAGGGCAGCCAGTATCGTGGATGATGTGGCAGATGTGTGACGAATCAAAGATCATCAAAGCAGTTTTTTGACACAAGACCGCCTTCAACTGCACCAGCTGCACCAGCCGTTCAGGTGCACGAACGTGACTTGGACAATGTCTGGATCCCAGTGCACCTGGACCACCTCGCTTGCCACAAGGGTAGTCTCGTGTTACTGTAAATGTACCCTCCTGAAACTTGGAACTTCATGGAACAGCAACACTTGGGGCACCATTTTTGGAAATTCTATGAACTTTGGGAAACCAATCCCCAAAAGCCCATTAAAAACATTGGCTAAAAGCAGTCTGTGAAGCGTCGGTCAACAGCAGTAGACCATGACGATGTCGGACAGGACGTACTGCTGGGACTCTTGAGATCTGCGCTGGTGGTGCACCCTGAGCTCAAGGTGGAACTGTCAAGAGGGACATTGGTGAACATGTTTTGTTCTTAGCAACTCTTCCACATCCGGGAGAAGAAAAGTCATTTTTTTTATGGGGAAACTATTTGAGAAGAGTCATGGTTTGCAACCAGGAGACTTCATTCATTCATGGGGCTCCAAGAATGTCCCAAACCCGCTCTACCACTCCCAAGAACAGGGGCAAGAAGCCTTTAAGAAGGGGTGATGGAAGTCCAATTAGGTGAATTCAAGACTGGCCCCTCATATCATCGAGGCCTTAGAATTAGAACCCCTAGACTGTCTGATTCAGACTGGGTTCAAGGCAAAAATTCCAATAACCCCCAACGTTGGATGGTAAGAGGACATAGGTTTCTGGCAGATCATCCCCGGAACCGACGTGATGGAAAAACCCATCTTCCACTGCCAGAATGGCAGGTGGTTCTGATGTCCGTGCCGCGCTCAGAACGCCATGGTTCGGTGTCACAACAGTTCAGGAAATCCACATACCCCCCGGGAGATCTAGCGTGGAACCCCTAAGTACTGGATTTGGATATGTTTAGATTATGATTTCACCACTTGAACCGGTCAATGGTTTCGGTTCCTGAATTTCAAGTGTGTACCTATCTAGCAAAGCAAGTTGGATGTTCTCACGGGTCATAATTCGTCTGTTGTTGTGCAATTTGGCTTGGCTTGCGAGTGGCCAACTTGGCTATATGATAATATCCGTGATCCGTGTATCAGAATTCGGTACCCCATAGTACCCCCAAAAACTGGACCGAATTGGACAAGGAATACCGAACATAGGGAGAATCTGAGGGTATTTCAGGCCTTCGCAGCATCTGTCAGCATCCAACTTTTGCAAATCTGACATTCGCAGAAGAACATGTGCTCACCTCCAATGTACGAACATAGATGTGACATAGAAGTTTACCATGAATTATATACTTCTTAAGAAGGATATGAACCTGTTCCACCACTTTTGATTTGACACATGTGGATTTTCCGGTTGGTGTAAAACATAGTGGAACCAACGGATATCCCATCCTTGTCTTTGTTTCATGGCAACGAGGCTACCATCGACGCGCGAAAGTTCCAAGCATTTCTGCAAGAGAGGCCCCAATTGGGGTGGGGTCAAAGAACTAAAAAAATCGCTGGCAACGAGAACACCAGCATGGGAAAAGAATCTGCATCTCTCTCTATATATATATATATACATACATAGGACGATCCAATCAAAACCTTTGTCAACAGACTGTTGACATCAGTATTGAAAATGAGCATGATTAACATCGATCATGCAAGATTAATATAGTTTTAATTATCTTCGGTTTTGGTTGACCATTGATTAAATTTACCAGTGATTCATCATGAGTCGACCTGGCCAACAGGTCGGAGGATGCACCTGTGCCTCCGGCCTTGGGCCTCAGGATTCGGCTGGAGGACTTCTCCAGCGAAAATGGGGGATTTCACCAAGCAACATGGTGACTTAATGGAATCGAATTGGGATCTCCCCGGCAAAAATGGGGATTGAATTTCCCATGAGATTTACCCAGTAAAGTGCGAAATCCACAATTTCCTGTGGATTTGCTGAACAAAATGAGGATCTCATCAATTCACGTGGTGACTTTGGGCAATTCCAGCACTGGATCCAGCCCTGCCAGCAGTGAGGTGATTGCTGTTCAGGGTCACAGCTATGATGTCCGGATCCCAGGACAGTCTAGCGTGGGGCCGCCATGATTCAGCGAGCTATAGATGCCCTTTTTGTCATTATAGTGCCACCCAAACAGGTAGAAAAGTTGGGAACCTGGACATTTTTTTTGGAAACATCATCTATCACTGTCTATGACGTCCTGGAGAGACTCTTCTATCTTTTGGCGGACCCCTCTACATTTATATGTCTTTGTCCCAAAGTACGGGATACCCCAAAATAGCAATTTTGGAGAAACTGATGATAGACTATGGGGTTTGGATGTTTGGGGTACCAAAATTTGCCACATGTCAATATCCTCCCACAAACAAACATGGCAATAATGCATCTCCCACTAGAGACACGTTACATCATCTGCATAATTCAGGATGATCTTCCATCGCTCTGTTTCTCTGCCAGTGAATCTATATAAATGAAACATAAACAAGTGGATCCTTCTCCTGACTTGAAATGCTGATGAGCTTGCCATCTCCCCTCGCTCTTCACAGTCTCCCTTGTCTGCCCTGTCTGGCCTGCCCATGGGCCTGCTCTTCAAGTATTGCCAGTCCCAGTAGTAGGCCCAGACTTTTCACAAGCAGCAAGAAACAACAGATCCAAGATCTTGTATCCCAGGCACACGCACTCCGTGTACGTATATAGTCTATAGTACTGTATATACATCATATTGTAAAATATTATAAACATTGCATTTTATTGCATTGGGTTGCGTTGCGTAGCGTTGCATTGCCCATGTCGCACTAGCAAAGTCATTTCACGTCCGTGGTTGGCTTTAAAGGCTTTCTCAGACCTAGTAATGTATTGTCCTTGTCTATATCTCAATCTAGATCTACATATATATATATAGTATACAGGTATACATGTATATATCTACAGTTACATCTATGGCTCTCTCTCTCTATATATATATACATATATACATAATATGTATTATACCTAACATTTGTACGACATCTTGAATATGTATATATATATGATATAATATATATATGTTATATTTAGCATACACATCATATCACGCATGCTTTGCATCTGAGCATATCTACATCTCGTCATTTTTGGACGCCCTCTCAGGTGAGGTGTCTGTTTCTAGAGGATATCGTGGAGAAGATGAAGTGCAGAACTGAGATTTAGAATCTGAGATCATCCTTAGAGGATGGTTTATGCATGGAGAAATAATCCCAAGGCACATTCAAACATGGCGCTTCTTGATGGGATATTCAGATATTCATGGGGACATCGGAAATGGTGGAATACTGGTAAATTGACATAGCTCTCGAGAATGTCAAGTTTTCGTAGCTAATTCACCGAACTAAATGGGCCATGGCTTCCATACAGTTCTTGTTTGTTTCGGATGATTGGGTGAATTCTCATCAAATACATCCAGCATATCCAGCTCCTAGGTCTGAGTGTCTTAGATTTGAGGTCAGGAGTTTGCAACAGATTCATTGTACATAAGATCCATTTTAGAGCAGGAAAACACATTTGTCTTTTAGAGCAGGAAAACACATTTGTCTTTTACTGCTACAATCTGAAAAAGAGATGTTTACAATGGATTTTAAATGCCAAGTGGGATGATGCATGCAAAAAACATGGGGATGTCCACATATTGACCTGATCATCTCAAGTACTAATTGCCAGCCACAGTTACATATCCCATTATCCCATTATCCCCAGATTTTGTTGATGAACCCACCATGATACTGGACAGCAACGCGGACCTTAGCCAATTTCATTGTTGTAAATAGACACAATGATTAATCAATGTTGGTTTATTGGCGTAAACACGTGGTATTTTAACAAAATGCATTTAGTAATTTCACAACACACCAAAAACCAACGTCAATCAACATACCAACCCGATGTTTGCATTCCAATAATCCCTCCTCCTAGTACCAAACACCGCCCAATAGAAACTTTGGTGCTGTATTGGATCTATTCATTAATTTTGGGGCCCTTTTTGCGACCCCGTTTTCGGGGGAGGTGATTATCATCACTACAATCTTCAGTTGATTGGCTAAATGATCAACCACTATCAACCGCTACCAACAACCCATTAGAGAATCAACCACGTCAAGAAGAGTGCCCCAGTTATAAATTGGTCTATTTTCCTGTATAAATTGGTTTATATAACCCCAGATAAATTGGCTTACTCCCCCATCCAACTGTAGATATACAGATATACACCATAAATCCCATCGTTAGCCTAGTTTTCACCCAACTGAAAGCTATCTGGGGGTGGGTCAAAACCTATTATTATCCATTTTAGTGGGATGAACATCCATTTACCAGCTATTTTGATGTTCACTAGGTACCAGGGTTTTGACTTATAATCAATGCCCCGCCTTTTCTTGCTGAAAAGGTGGAGTCCGCCACCTCAGCCTGGAACCCAGGGATCTGGCGGAACATTGGGTTGGTATGTTGGTAAAACACGTTATGGTTTTCGAAATCAAATTACAACAGTTAGTAATTATGGTTTGTGAATGTTTGTTAGATCATTGGTAATGATCTAATCATAATAACCATAACTAGCAAGAACAAATATTTGTTGTTATGAAAGTACTAAATCTCTTTTCTCCCAGTCATTCACACAAGGTTGATCCCATAAGTGGGCATTCACTGGGGCAACTATCGCGGGATGAGCATGGAATCCGCGTGACGACTTTGCTGCTGAGGAAGAAAGAGAAGGACTGGATGGAGAGTGGTGCTGGATGAACACTGACACTTTTGCTACCTGGCCAAGTGTCTGCGCCAAAAACACAGTTTATAGCAACCTGAAACAGCCTCACCATGAATGATTGTCATTGAGAGAATGAGAGAACCATCCAAAGTGGCCTCAAATCTGGTTTTGGGATGAATATCATATTACCATGTGGTTATTGAACATAGCCATGGAAAATGACCCATTTATAGATGGTTTATGTTGATTTTACTATTAAAAACGGTGATTTTCCATGGCTATGTTAAATAACTACAGGGTATATAATATTACCCTCTGGTCATCAAACATGGTGGATTTTCCAGCAAGCCACGTTTACCGGAGGGGTAGTTGGATGATCTGAAGGATTTTTGTCCATTGAACTGCCCCAGACATCGCATGGGTTGGCCCATGCGGATGACACCAGGAGCCGGCGGGTGCCATGAACTCTTGCGATCCCCAGGAGTATTCGCCCAACACGGTCAAGGTATCCCTCCGTGGCGTCGTTTCTGAAGTTGGGACGCACCTGCAACGTCCATGGTGGTTCTGATTTTGGAGGATTGAGGTCATGCCACAGGAACATGGATGAAATATCCAAGATGGCTGTCATTCTTCGATACACACGGTTTGATTCGTTTTTTTTGCTGATTCAGACATATCCAATAGTACTGCTATATCATATATACATATATATATATACATATATATATATATACATATATATATACATATTGTTAGTTATATTCCCAACCGTAGTCCAGTATATCCTCTTTTTTTTTGAAATATCCAATAGTCAGGGATATATCCCTTTGTGGATATCCCCATATATAAATATAACTATGATAGTTGATGTAAAACTAACTATAGATATGCTAGTCCTTGAGTCATATCCCGATGATATCCTCATGTTTGGGACATCCCACATTACCTGCCATTCTCCAACTCGGAGGCGTTGCAGTTGATGCCAGAGCAGCACATCCCCTTGGAACTTGCGCGGGACAGCAGCCAAGAAAAACAGATCTACTATCGTGGGAAAACCATGGGTAGTTTCCATCCGTATGTTGGTTTCCCCCAGGTGGTTTTCCATCCCCAGGTTCCCTTCAGGTGGTCGAAACCATTTTACCAGTAGTTTCTTGAGTTTCTGGATGGAAGAAATCCTGCACCGCCATGGTTGGATGGTTGAAAGATGTTGAAAGCCTATAGATCATTGAATATATAAACCCAGGGTAGGAAACTCGAATCTTGGAGTCGGAGGGCACGTGATTTTGGCGAGGGGGGGGCATTGAGCATTGGATCTTGGCCTACCTGACCCCATATATCTTCCAGCAGCTTCAATAACTTGGTCAGGCGCCAGCTAGGTACAGCTAGATAGGTGCTAGATGGCGTGCCAGTTTCTCCCTAGCTGTCACCGAAGGACTTGTTGAAGACTTTGGTCTCTGAAGGGACAGTGTCTCATGAGACTGGCTCAGCCCCGGACTCAAGTGCGATTGCTGAATGGAGAGCAATTCATGTTTGGAAACTGCGGTGTGTATGAGCACCTTTGAACTTATGAGTCATGAACACCTCTTGGCACGAACCCAAGGGGCGGAATAGTCAGTTCATATCAGTTCCCTTTGGTTTGTCTGAAAATGGGGCTACTCAAGCTGGTCCCCCAGTTCTGTTGATTGTTTTATACCCCCCCATTGACTAGTTTGATAGTTTGGTATTTGATTTTTCAGGTGCAACAGTTATTGGAGTTATGTTTGCCACCTTGGCTAGCCATCCCCGATTCTTGGAGCCCATCCCTTCCGAACAAGATCGAGGTCTTAGTCTTTCTACCCACTTGGGCAATGATGAGCAGCCTCAGCAAGCTCCTACAGGGAGAGCCGCTGTTGAGTCGGTGCAAGGTGATTATGCTTCACTCACAGGTGCCGTGGCTGGGATGTCTTTCGTGTGGATTACCTGGCATATCCTGCAATGACAATCTTTTCCTGTGAAAACCTTCAACCAAGCCATTGAAGCATAGAATTTCCGTGTGTTTGAAACCAGGGGTGCGTAATGTTCTGTTTGGGTGATTTTAAACATCACTTTCAAGAACCTCTTGGAGGTTATATCTCCAAGAGTTGGGTGATGGCGTCGCAGGTGCCAAAGGAAGCCCAGATGGAAGCTTTTCAGCCTGCGCCGGAGGGAATGGCCAAGGCCATGGAAATCGCGGGGGGTGTTTTGATTGTGGAAATCGCCAATTGAATTCAAAGGTGACCCCCGAAAGGATAGATACTGCAAGTCTGTAAGATCTGTAAGTTATTTCATCACCACTTTAAAATGTGATTTGACTTTTCCATCTTTCAGGGATGACTCTATCTGGATTTAAACCATGAACGTGAGGATGTACCCAACAATCAGAATGATTGAACCATCAAAGTAGGGAAGTTCATCAACCCTCTAAGGTTTCGCCGTTTCATCAGAATCCATCGTCAGTGATTCCTAGAATTGGTTGAAGGGAACATATTTCAATGACGACGGGAGATTTCCGCCCAAGGGGCATGTGCAAACATCCTGTTTTCCCCAAAGATGTGGCCAGATCTTGAAGCAGGAGAAAACCAGACATGGGTTTCCCGCAAAGCTAGGGGAATCCATGGCTGACAAAAACCTGCAGAATATCAAACATCCCCTAGAAACTGCTATGATTTGGGGTATAGGATCCGAGGTATGCCCCCCATAGGATCTACGTGGGAACTCCATGGGAACTCCATAGATCTGCGTGGAAATAAACACATGAACCCGCAGATTTCATCAGATTTCTCACATCTCAAAACACGCTCTACTCTTTTTGGATAGTTTTTTTTTCGGGTGTCGCAAAATGCGGTGACCGTTTTTTTTTCGGGTGTCGCAAAATGCGGTGACCCATGGCGCGCGTTACAAGTTGGCTTAGTTTCAGCCAGTTTCATCCATCTAACTATAGATACACCCTCGGACCCGAGCAGTATGGCGAGCTTGGCAGCTCTCTGGGTCTCCCCGGACCCGAAGACTAGGCCGGATAGATTTGCCAGGTGATAGAACGTCAGAGAACATTTTAGATAGACTGACATGTATATACATATATAAATAAATATAGATATACATCTGGTAGCGCAGAGAAAACGTCAGATAAAACATGAATAAGTTACCAGAGCATGTATGTAAGAGGAAATGCCAGAGTTTATGCCAAAAAGAATGCCGGGTGAAATGTCGCATAGAATCCCAGATGGAATGCTAGATAGAACGCTGTCAGATAGAGCGGCAAAAAATCTATAAGCTAGAAGCCCGACAAAGCGCCAGATTAAGGGATAGATCAAGTGCCAGAGCATGCATGTCAGAGAAAATGCCGGAATATATGCCAAATAGATTGCCAAGACATGCTAAATAGAATCTCAGATAGGATGCCAGATAAAAGGTCGAGCTTAATGTATCTTTATGTCAGATACAATGGCAGAATATGTTTTACATGTCAGATAGAAGGGCAGATAAAGTGTTGGATAGAATGCCAGGCCATATGCCAGAAAAAAAGCCAGAGAAAATGCCAGGTAGAATGCCAGATAGCCCGAAAATGTGTCAAATAACACACCAGATAGAATGTCAGAATATATGGAACCTTAGGGATCGCTCAAAGAAAGCATTTTTCAAACGAAAAGTCGCACGCACTTCGCAAACCGGGGCAGTTCCTCAAGGAACTCTGGCAGCTCCACCTCGAGCTCTGGCTCGGACCATGATCTTCTCGAGTCTTGACCGCGTCGTTTCTTTCCATGACCTTTCTCGGTCTCCGGATACGTGGCACGGGATGCCATTCCACGTGCCCAAGGCCCGCGCCCTCCGCTGCTACTCGAAAGCGGGCTTCAAACGCGCCTCCAGCGTTCGGGCCTGCTGGGGCAACAAGAGGCACACTGCATCGGTGTGGCGGCACTTGCGCAAGGTGCCGCACTACATTGCAGTGAACGACGTCAAAGGATGATTGTCATTCCACACACTTTGGCATTTTTCCCGCTCCATCGCCCTTAAAAGTGACCTTGGCGACTTTTGTTCCACCCTTCTGACAAATAATGATTTGCAGGTTCAATGTTCAATCTGCTTGTTTCACCTGCAATCATCCAATCAGTCTAGTAGCTGCGCTTGCGCAAGGATGATCTAGGTGATCTAAAAATCATGGGTGAGATGCCGGCGCCATGCTACAGAATGCATCCATGTATTTCTTCGACAGACCTGTGCATGCATCACAATTCCCCGCTGACTGTTTCTTGTGAGGCAAGTCGGCTGAGATCTGGCTGGGGTCGCCAAACTGACACATGGCGACCCAGTCTGGTACCAGCGCCTCATTCACCCATACCTAGGTCATCCTTTGGGGCTTAATAATTACATGCAGGCGCGGTGCGCGTCCGAGGTGGCGGTTGCAGGGAAGGGCGGGTCAGATGGGCACGGTCTGCAGCGGTGGAGCGGCTGTGGCGCTGATGAAGATGAAGAGGAGGCAGAGCCCTTGCAGCCTTGCTTTACGTGGGCTCCATGAGCCTCGCGGAAGAGTGGGTATAGGAGATGAAGGACCGGGGTGAAGAAGGGTCTGCTGAACGCGGGGTGGATGGTTTTTAAAATTCATCTTCTAATAAAATGAGCCAATTTTGGCTTATACATTTCTCCAACTAGGTAAGAATAGGTTAGACCATGTTCACAGTCTGCAATTTGCATGTAAAACCCCGCACTCCAGACTCTACACTTCACATTCTACCCTCGGCCCTCCTTCTACATCCCACACTCACAACTCCACACTTTGCGCTGCAAATTCTACACCTCATATACACTCCGCGCTTCCCACTCCGCACTCTACGCTCTCTATGCTTCGTTCCATGTTTGCCCACTGCACACTACATATTCTACATACACTGCACACTCTGTGCCCTACACTTGGCAACTTACATTGGCAAACTCTGCAGCGCTCGACACTCCACACTTTGCACTCTAAACACTCTACACACTCTACGCGCCCCACGCCATATACTATACACTGTAGACCCCATACTCCACATGCCGCACTTGACAATCTACTTTCCACGTTCGACACTCCACACTCAACAATACGCACTTCACATTCCATACTCTACATTTCACACTCCAAAGCCCAGATTTTACACCCCACCGAAAAAAATCATGCGTTTGGTGCCGCTGTCTTTTTTCAGACAAACAAGTCTGTCAGCGTTAAGAATTTAGTTTTCAAAGAATCACCCCATTTTCGTAGCCATCATTTCCGACAAAGAGGAGATTCATTTTTTGGGGAGAATGTTTTTCCCAAAAGGAATGCAGGTTGTTGGAACGTGCATACCAGTGGCACCCAGCGGCTGTCGAAGCTGAAAAGTGCTCCAGAGCCCACCAACGGTGCTGCGTCAGTGCGCCATTTTGAAAAGGGCACCTCCTCAGCGGAAAAGCTGCCTACTCCAAGGAAGCCCGGCAACTCCACTTAGGGCTCTGAATCGGAGGACCGTTTCACGGTCTCCAGCCAGAAGCCGTGGTTGGGGTGGCTGCGCGGGCCCGAGGAGGAGGAGGAGGTGGATGAGCAGGAGCCGCTCCCCATCCTATTGTGCCAGGACTTGATGAGCCTGGCAGAAGAGTGGGTGTGGTAAAGACCCGTTTGGAGGTGAGAGGGAACAGGTGTGAATATCAAGTTTCGCGCGAGTGTGGTTTTTAGGGTCAATGCGCCTTCAACCTTCACTTTGGGGGTGCGGCCGCCCTAGAAGTGCTCAAAAACATAGTTTGTAACAAACATGTGACTTGAACACGTTTATCAGGCTGCCATGTCCGACGCGTGGCAAATGTCACCAAAGTATTGTAGCCACTTGTCCAGTGAAAATGCAAAAAGTGCACGTAAGCAAAAATATCATACATATACAAATATACAGAGAGAAATATATATATATATATATATCTATATATGTAAATAAAAAATGTATGTCGTGGTCGTGATCGTGGTCGTGGTCGTGGTAGTGGTATCGTGTTAGTGGTATAATGGTAGTGGTGGTAGTGGTGGTAGTGGTGGTAGTGGTGGTAGTGGTGGTAGTGGTGGTAGTGGTGGTAGTGGTGGTAGTGGTGGTAGGAGTGGTAGGAGTGGTAGGAGTCGTAGGAGTCGTAGGAGTCGTAGGAGTCGTAGTAGTAGTAGTAGTAGTAGTAGTAGTAGTAGTAGTAGTAGTAGTAGTAGTAGTAGTAGTAGTAGAAGTAGAAGTAGAAGTAGAAGTAGAAGTAGAAGTAGAAGTAGAAGTAGTAGTAGTAGTAGTAGTAGTAGTAGTAGTAGTAGTAGTAGTAGTAGTAGTAGTAGTAGTAGTAGTAGTACTCATACTAGTACTCGCACTAGAACTAGTATTAGTAGCAGCAGTAGCAGTCGTGGTACCAGTAGCTGTAGCAGCAACTTGGAAGGGTGATTTTCACGAAAAATTAAAGGACCGGATACCCCCACAAGTCAACTCCTTCCAAGAAGCACCAAACAGATGTGAAAATGAGATGGTAAAGGCAGGAAAGAGAGAGGACATGGTGGAAGAAAGATTGTGTTNGTGTGACAGTGCTGTGTGTGACAAAGCTGCGTGTCTAAGAGTTGTATGTGACAGAGTTGTGCGTGACAAGGTTGTATGTAAAAGAGTTGTGTGTGAAAGTGCTGTGTGCGACCAGGATGTGCGTCAAAGAGTTGCGTGTGACAATGTTACGTGTGAAAGAGTTCTGTGTGACAAGGTTGTGTGTTAAAGAGTTGTGTGTGTGAAAGTGCTGTGTGTGACCAGGTTGTGTGTTAAAGAGTTGTGTGTGACAAGGTTGTGTGTGTGAAAGAGGTCTGTGCGGAAGAGGTGTGTGTGACAAAGTTGTGTGTGAAAGAGTTGTGTGTGACGAGGTTGTGTTTGAAAGAGTTGTGTGTGAAAGTGCTGTGTGTGACAAAGTTGTGTGGANAAAGAGTTGTGTGTGACGAGGTTGTGTTTGAAAGAGTTGTGTGTGAAAGTGCTGTGTGTGACAAAGTTGTGTGGAAGTTGTATGTGGAAGTGCTGTGTGCGAAAGACTTGTGTGTGACAATCAGTCAAAGAGTTGTGTGTCAAAGAGTTGTGTGTGACAAGGTTGTGTGCGAAAGAGTTGTGTGTGACAAGGTTGTGTGCGAAAGAGTTGNTGACAATCAGTCAAAGAGTTGTGTGTCAAAGAGTTGTGTGTGACAAGGTTGTGTGCGAAAGAGTTGTGTGTGACAAGGTTGTGTGCGAAAGAGTTGTGTGTGACAGCTGTCGACCAAGTGCCACGCCTGCCACACAAAACGAAGGCAGATGTCACCAAGT
>BGPT01002534.1:16384-46372 GCA_003297045.1 Symbiodinium sp. clade C Y103
ACAAAACGAAGACAGATGTCACCAAGTGCCACGCCTGCCACACAAAACAAAGGCAGATGTCACCAAGTGCCACGCCTGCCACACGCCTGCCACGCAAAAGAGGCGCGGCGCTACAGGACACCAGCCGCGACCAAGGCCGCCACCAGAGCCAGCCCAGTGCCGTTTGTGCCACGCCTGCCACACAAAACGAAGGCAGATGTCACCAGCGCGGCGCCACAGGACACCAGCCGCGACCAAGGCCGCCACCAGGCCACCAGAGCCAGCCCAGTCCCGTTTGTGCCACGCCTGCCACACAAAACGAAGGCACACCAGCCGCGACCAAGGCCGCCACCAGAACAAAACGAAGACAGATGTCACCAAGTGCCACGCCTGCCACACAAAACAAAGGCAGATGTCACCAAGTGCCACGCCTGCCACACGCCTGCCACGCAAAACAGGCGCGGCGCCACAGGACACCAGCCGCGACCAAGGCCGTCATCAGAGCCAGCCCAGTGCCGTTTGTGCCACGCCTCCCACACAAAACGAAGCAGAGGCAGATGTCACCAAGTGCCACGCCTGCCACACAAAACGAAGGCAGATGTTGCCAAGTGCCATGCCTGCCACACAAAAGAGGCGCGGCCACGCCTGCCACACAAAACGAAGGCAGATGTCACCAAGTGCCACGCCTGCCACACAAAACGAAGGCAGATGTCACAAGTGCCACGCCTGCCACGCAAAAGAGGCGCGGCGCCAGAGGACACCAGCCGCGACCAAGGCCGCCACCAGAGCCAGTCCAGTGCCGTAAGTGCCACGCTTCCCACACAAAACGCAGAGAGAGTTGTGTGTAAGAGAGTTGTATGTGAGAATGTTGTATGTGTGAGAGTTGTGTGTGTGTGTCAATGTTGTATGTGTGAGAGTTGTATGTGACAATGTTGTGTGTGAGAGAGTTGTGTGTGACAATGTTGTATGTGTGAGAGTTGTGTGTGACAATGTTGTATGTGTGAGAGTTGTATGTGACAATGTTGTGTGTGAGAGAGTTGTNGTGTGACAATGTTGTATGTGTGAGAGTTGTGTGTGACAATGTTGTATGTGTGAGAGTTGTATGTGACAATGTTGTGTGTGAGAGAGTTGTGTGTGTGTGTGTGTGTCTCTTAGCCTTTCATGTGGTTTTTGCTGCGTCTCTTTGTGTTCCATTCCATTTAGTATTGTTTCCTTATTGCGCTTCGCTTTTTCGTGCCTCTGATGGTTTGTATTCGGCTGCGTTCCTCTTGTCTGAGCACTGTCCGCGCCTGTCCCGTGAACTTGAGGAAAGCCTCTATTCCGTGGATTGGGGCATGCGAGGACCCATTTTCACACAAGCTGGGCATGTGTCGCAATGCTGTTNCTCTATTCCGTGGATTGGGGCATGCGAGGACCCATTTTCACACAAGCTGGGCATGTGTCGCAATGCTGTTTTGGGATGTCTCGTGTGTAGCTTGTATGTACATGCTGCTTGTAAGCTCATCCGCTTACTGCAGGAAAGAAACCAGCGCGGCTGCACCTTTGGGGCAGCAACCGCATGAGCTTGCTGCTGCTGCTGCTGCTGCTGGAAGCTGTGACCGGGCGCGAGGACGGTAGCACAGTCTACGCCTCGCGACCCTTGGCCTGCAGCTTCAGCGCTCGAGAGGCTTGGTTACTNGCGCGAGGACGGTAGCACAGTCTACGCCTCGCGACCCTTGGCCTGCAGCTTCAGCGCTCGAGAGGCTTGGTTACTTGGTTCTGTTCCCTTGTGTGCTGTCACTCACAATTTCACTTCGTGTTAGAATTTCTTGTTCATGCAGGTGCTTGCCAACGTGGGAACGCTCCAAGCGGCATATGCCTGCTTCCCACTGTTGTGCACTCCATCCGAAACAAGGCAGCTGCTCCCGGAGGCTGGGTCGGGCATTGCTCGTATGTGGACCTTCGCATTCTTAATTCGACGTTTATATTCTTGGGGGCAAAGAATTAGCGCGATCCCTCCATCGCTTTTCTGTTGCAGGGTATCGTGAAGGTCGTCGAGGACACCTTCAATGCAAAGGGCGAGTGCACTGATGGCCAGGCCACCATCAGCTACGAGCTCGCCAAGGCGCTGCATAATAAATGCATTGCTTGCAACCATGGAACGCTTATCAAAGCATTTTGCACAAAAAACCATCCCCAAAACCGGTACTGTTTCATCATTGTCAGGCCCTGGGCCTCCTCCATAAAGCCAGTTTGGACCAAGACGAGTCCACTGGCCGCGTGTGCTATCCCGTGCACCAGTTTTGATGCCTGTTGGCAGAAACTGGTACCGGGAAGCACGTCCTCGGCAAGGGGCTGCTTGTCATCAGCGAGGACTGCTTGGTTTGTTGCGACCGTTTCCGCTTCGCTCGCCAGGAGGATCACGAAGTGTGGCAGCTATCCTTGCGGAAGTCCACCGCGAAACTCCACTATAAAGTGGAATCGCAAGGAGTGTACTTCCACTTGGGCCTCGACATTGTGAAGGACTGAAAAATTGGGTTTTCCGTCTGTCAACTAAATCCAAACCATGTCAATCAAAACAGCCTTTCTGATGCAAGCTATCTTAGCACCGCGCATCGTTTCCTTTTTACAGGACAGCTATGAGAGCTACGCCCCACCGCGCTGGGTTCCACAGCTCCACGCTGCCTGCAAGATGCGCACGCTCCTGTGCGCAACAGCCGAGGCAGCCCGGACGCGAATTGCAAACGAAAACATTCAATGAATCTATATCATGCAAGACATATATNCGCAACAGCCGAGGCAGCCCGGACGCGAATTGCAAACGAAAACATTCAATGAATCTATATCATGCAAGACATATATGCGATTGCTCACCACTGCACGCAGTTTCGTGCAACAGGACCGGGAGCGTGCCGACGGCTTGCTCAAGCAGTTCCTGGACCAGGGCAGAAAGGCCGCTCGCATTGCCTGAATCTGTCTGGCGGTTGCAACGCATGGACAACTTGCATTCTTGAATCACGGTAAAAAACAATAACAACGATAATTTCCTGTTTGTTTCAAGCGTCGCTGTACATGCATCAACGCATCTTTGTCTTGGAATGCTGCTCAGGCCTTTGTGACCGTCTTACGGGCGCGCCGAACCCCGTAGTTTCCCGGCGGGGCCAGGTTGCCCAGGGGCCGTGGAAGCGTGATGCAGGCCGGTCGGATTAAACCTTCGACGCATTGCAAACGTTTCTATCAACTCCCTCATGTTAGCGATCAATCCGCAACCACATAGACGTCACTGTAACAAACCCTCTTCCATGTGGCGCTCATCGTCGCATCTCATTCCAAGACCCTTGCCGTGGCCACTGTGTTTCCCCTTTGCTCCGCTTTTTTTCCAGCGCCCCTCCTGCAATATCTCGGCGCTCTTGCAGCCTATTCGTCTTGCACTTTGTTTCTCTCCTCTTAAGAACAGCTGGTTCCCTTCTTTCTCTCGATTGCGTCGCCTTTTTTTCCGAGCCCTTGCATCATTGCAGCTTCTGCGCTACGCTTGTCTAAACATTGTTTCATTTTCTGGCCTGGCTATGTTCCCCTGTCGGTCTCCCAAGTTCTTTTCTCCCAGTTGGTTTTCGCCGTTTGTTTTCAAATTTGCTTGTATCCAATAATGCAACGATTTGTTTTGCGCCTTGTTGTTTATCCTGCCATTTCATTTTGTCTCCATTTCATTCCCAATTTGTAGTGTGTTTCTCGCTTCATCTGCAACGGGCTTTTGATGGAAATCTCAGGACGCTCGACTTTGCGGTGGAGTTCCACCGCTTCCTCGCAGAGCGAAACGCCAAGAAGGAGGAGCTGATCAATGGCATCGACCGACCGCGAATCATTCACATTTGATTCGGATCTAGCTTAGTGTGGTTGCGTATCCTGACAAATAGATTGATGCTTTTGATGTGTTCATGTGCTTCTTGATCACCTGTTTCTTAAGNTTTGATTCGGATCTAGCTTAGTGTGGTTGCGTATCCTGACAAATAGATTGATGCTTTTGATGTGTTCATGTGCTTCTTGATCACCTGTTTCTTAAGTACACCAGGTAGTAAACATTGAAGGATGTGCAGGTTCACCTAAAACGGTAACAATTTCGATTGCAGCGGTAGACAGATAACGCCGTTGATTTCACTTGGTTTTTCATGTGCTNATGTGCAGGTTCACCTAAAACGGTAACAATTTCGATTGCAGCGGTAGACAGATAACGCCGTTGATTTCACTTGGTTTTTCATGTGCTGATGCGTGTGTTTTTGAAATTGTTTCCATAAAGTCCAATACATTTACTAACCTACAGCAGCAAGACATTATCGGCAGGAGGACAAAGAAAAACGGCGGAAATGGGGACATGATCGCACCTCGCGCGGACGGACTATGCGCAAGGATGCAGAGAACCCCGATAATGTTAACGCGGTGCGCGCCTACGAGGCGGGCAAAGCGCTAGTTAGAGAGCAGTTCAAGAAAAATTGCCGATTAGATGACTCTTGTTTTTTCGGAAACTTCTGAGTTAGAAGCAAGCGCCCAAGGGCGCCAACAGTTTGTGCGCGTACTGGTTGAGGGGAATAAAGGCAGGGGAGCAACTGAGGCATGTTGTGTGTGAGAGTTGTGTGTGAGAATGTTGTATGTGTGAGAGTTGTGTGTGAGAATGTTGTATGTGCGAGAGTTGTGTGTGACAATGTTGTGTGTGAAAGAGTTGTGTGTGACAATGTTGTGTGTGAAAGAGTTGTGTGTGTGAGAGTTGTGTGTGACAATGTTGTGTGTGAAAGAGTTGTATGTTACAATCTTGTGTGTGAGAGAGTTGTGTGTGACAATGTTGTATGTTTGAGAGTTGTATGTGACAATGTTGTATGTGTGAGAGTTGTGTGTGACAATGTTGTGTGTGAGAGAGTTGTATGTGACAATGTTGTGTGTGAGAGAGTTGTGTGTGACAATGTTGTATGTGAGGAGGAGATGCGGGAGGAGGAGGAGGCGGAGGCGGAAGGTGCAAAGCAAAAAACAAGAACCCCACACAATGTTGTGGGGAAAAATTCTGTGATTGCGCCTCGTGCGCCCTGTCTGCGTAGAAAGAAAGGCTATAACATTTTTCTTCGCCGTTGGGGATACTGTTTGGGTTTATGTTTTCTCACCATTTGCCCTATGGTTTTTGTACCCCAGGCAGCCGACTTTCCAAACTCGTTTGGGCCCCTCGCCAGGTGATTTTGGCTACCAACATCGCTGAGTCTTCTGTGACCATCGATGATGTGACCTGCGTTCGGGCGACACAGAGTAACGGTTCTCTAAAACGAGACTGCAGAGGACTTAACCATCAAAAATGGGATTTCAGTATATATCCAAAATGGAGATTTGACCATCAAAAGTAGTGATTTAATTTAACCATCAACTCTAGGATTGAACCATCAAAAATGGGGATTCAACAATCAAACATAGAGATTGAACCAAAGGACATTCGTTGTCTGAGAATCACTGGGAACCCTCTCCGTCCAATGGTTCATCATGATTATCACTGTTAAAATTTTTTACTTTGGGCGGTGTACCGCAGTTTCTGACACAATTTCAGTAGGTTTGGGCCCTTGAAAAGAAAATTTGGATATAATTGATATAATATGATATAATGGAATATCAACGACAATGGATATGGGTTTGTCCTTCAAAAGTGGACATTTGATGAACCAGTCAACATGGGGATTCATTTGATTTAACCACAAACATATCGTGATTTCACCATTTTGTAGCAGGTTTCATTTTGCATCTCCTGACTTGCCAATGTATTGGTCGCAGATGGCATGACAGAATCGTAACATTGTTCACTGAAACTTCCTGATTGGCGACTCTCCGATTGAGCCATCCTTCACAGCGTTTTGAACTATGGTTTCAAACTCTTAACCTCTCAAAGGGCTGAACACTGGAAAAACATAATTGCCCGGTCCATGTATTGCATATGCATATACTATACATACACTATACGTATACTGCACATACATGAGTATGTATACTGTACATATACCATACATATATACGGTACATATACTTTCCGTAAACATAGATGTACATAGATACACACAGATAAACACAGACATACACAGTTATGCACAGATATACACCATCCATCCATTCATCCCTCCATCCTTCCATCCATCCATCCATCCATCCATTTGTGGGTTTGGCCATCCCCAGCAAATCTCGGCAGGTCATCGATTCCTGCAAGGCTTGGGGTGAAATGTGGTCACTGTGTGGTCACATTTCAGGGTGGGTCATAGGGGATTTTCAAATAGATTCTCATAGCACAAGTATTTGGATCCAAACTTGATGGAAGGTTGAACTATGGAATCACTGTCACAAGAGTGGTTGGTGATTTCTTTCATTTCCGCTGCGAAGCGTAGGCCTGTGACGAGTCCCACATATCCTTTCACAAGACATGAGTATCTTCACCCTAAGACTGGTGAATTTCCATTGAATTCCTCATGAATTGATGGGTTTCAACACATTTTTGAACCCTATAATGCTCCCATCAACATCCATAGTTGTGGCTTAAATCCGAGCAACAACATCCATTTATAGATGATTTTCCGATAAACACCTCCATGTATAGTGGATTTTCCCATTAAAACGGATGATTGTCCCGATATTTTCCCATGAAGACTCCCGTGAAAATCAGCACTGGAGGTCAAACTTACTTTCTTCACAGAGATCACGCGCTTGTCGTGCGCCGCAGTTGAGATGGAACTCGCCCCGAGAACACGACGCATTGATGGCATTTAATGGCATTTAATGGCATTTAGTGGGAGGATGCATATGTATTATGCATGTACTCAAGAACCTGATAATTTCTGATTTTGTTGCAGACGACACAACTGCCGAAAAATCCAGTTCCAGCTCGCCGTGAGGTACCATGATGTGGTCTTTACGGGTCGACATAACCTGGAGCAAAGGAAGGTCGCTTGGATGAAGACCTCCAGGATTTGCCAACAAGGTTCACCCGGTGACACCATGAATTGATGATACTTGATGAATTTTCCACGATATTTTCTTAAAGCTAGATCTACCTACACCAAAACCATCCAAAACCAGGGGCTTTCTGGATAGCTTAAGAGACTTTAAGACTCTCATCGCTTGCCATATGATCGGTATGCAAATGGAAGAACTATATACAATACCCAGCTCAAAGAAAAGTGCAGGATATCCCAGCAGTGGTTGAAGTGAAGTCTACATGAATGAATCCACTTTTGTTCGGAGGTAAAAACCACGGATTCCAGTTTCAATTTTTGGTGCAACCAAGTCATTGCTGGTCTTGTTGTTTCAATTCCCAAATTTTGTTGATGATTTCCCCACTCAAATAAATGTACACACACACACAGCAATTACTCCCCAAAAGATAGACAGGACTCCCCAAGTGATAGACATGTGATTCATAGCATTTTCAATAGGACTTTACTGCCTTTTTTTTTGGGTTGCTATAATGCCCCATGACAGAAATGCATGGTATCTGAATCTCAGATTACCATCTGGTAAACTAACAGTTTGCTATTGAAAATGGCCATAGAAATAGTGGATTTTCCCATCAAAAATGGTGGATTTTCCATAGCAAACTGTTAGTTTACCAGAGGGTATACTCCCATTCATCCCATTAAAATCCCTATAAAATCCCATTAACCAATGGTTTTCCTATGGTTTTCCTATGGTTTTCTAAGATCAGCCTTGAATCCCTTCCCTTTAACCCAGGGCCGTGCCGGGCGCACCCGGCCGGGGCTCTGCTTTCGGCTGTGCACGCGGAGACGCTTTGAGGAGGGCTTGGAGGAGCCGAAGCCTGGGGGTTGATTATGGTTTGTATATATATATACATATGTATATATGTATATATGTATATATGTACATGTATATACATACATATTATGGTAACCCCAATGATAAATCTACCATTTGGGGGATGGTGTATACCGCCTATTTATGGACAGCCCTTGGGGATGGACTAGTATTGGGTTTGCCACATTGTATCTAGATGTTACAGTGGGATATAGTCCCCTATAGTCTTACCCTCTGGTAATTTTAATGTAACTATGGAAGGTCACCACTTTAAAGAGAGTAATCATCGATAAATCATCTACAAATGGGCCATGTTTCCATAGCTGTGTTAAAAAGCCAGGGGGTATATCCCCATGTATTTTAACATGACAATCTACTTATATTATTCAGAATGATTGATGGTACCCTCTGGTAAACTAACATAGCTATGGAAAAACACCATTTTTGATGGGAAAGTCCACTATAAATGGCCATTTTCAATAGCTATGTTAAATTACCCGAGGGAAATCCCTTCCTCCTAACGATGTCACGCTAGCCAAACGAAACCTGCGATGTCGCAGGATGAAGTTCCACCAGAACTCACCAGGATGCCGTTGGTGACCTGACAGAACTGACGGGGCAGTTTGAAAGATACCCCACCTGCCAGGTGGTCTCTAGATATATATATATATATATGTATATATATATATAGAATATACATTATATATTCCCATCATACTTCCATAGATGTTAGATTTTAGTGAAAGGCGCGACTCCTCCTCGTTCCTTCTTCGTCCTTCCTCCTCCTTCCGCCAGCTTGTCGTCACATATAATCTATATATGATTACTAACATATAGCATCAAACAACCACTAACGACTACCACTAAGGATACTAACACGCTATTGCCCATAGTTACCGGAACATGGGGCACTGGTTATAGTTATGGTTGTGTCTAAAATTGCCAATGATCATATTAAGTTGGTTGTATATCCCATGATATCCCCATGAGATTCCCATCAATATCCCTACTAGTTATGGATTACTATGATGAGAGATGATTGGTCGGTTGAGGATTATCATAATCCAACTATGACCAACTAGAATCTATATCCAAAGCAGATAATTCGGTGAGAAACTATCACTAGTATCCCTATTAGTTATGGATCATTATCCGTATTACTTTCAATATTCGTGACTATAATGAATGTAACCATACTAGTTCTATGATGAATGTTAGTGAGTGTAATCAAGCGCCTATCGCTATGATATACTGCAATCACCCAGATAATCAACCTAATATTACTCTCTATATTCATGGATTTCTTACAGGACCGATTGTGATTATATCTCCATTTATCCCCATTGCTAGCCAAATTACTCATAGCGAATCCGTATTACGAACCATCGTTGGGTGATTGGTATTGAGGGAACATCATGAGGAACCACCACAATTCTGTCCCTATTATATCACAATTAGTACTGTGGCAACACCAGTATTGTTTAATTAGGTCCCTAAAGATGTTAAACAAAATTCCTAAAATAGCGACACAATCAACCAATATTGGATGCCAATGAAATCCATTGATGTGAATGATATTGATCTATCCCAATATTGAACATGATGTTAGTGAGGGTTATACTGTCACTATTATTGCTTAACTATGTCCCTGGTATCAGTTGGTTAAGTTGGTGAATGAGAATTGGTCTAACCTCATGATGTTCATTCTTATTATCGGTTGCAGTATTATTGTGGATGGGAGAAATCCTGCACCAGTTGCTAACGAATTGATACGAGTGGTAACTATGAAACACTGTAAATAGGGGGATTATAATTGCGCACAGATCCGGACGTTTGCCCGGAGCCTGTGTTTTCTCGGACAAAACGGGCTTTCTTTTTAACGGACCCCAACGAAGACTGCGAAGGGTTGTTGCCGCAAATTATGGGGAAATGAGCCCAGTAGCATACTTGGCATCCCAGGCATGGCGAGGAGCCACATCAGCAGTATTAGACATTATAAGACCCTTGCACGTATTGTTTGAGGGGGGTGGCAAATTGTTACCCTTCCTTAGTTATCTTGTTTAATATAGGAAACAGCAATTATAAGACCCTTGTACGGGGGGTGGCTGATTTGTATTCCAGAGGAATCGGGACAGAACGTATGACCTATCACTGTGGTAGCGCATGGAACATGAGTGGAAATCGTGGTAATACTGTGATTTTATATATGGGGGTGGGCGAACGTTTGGTTCTGCGGGTATAATTGGACTCTAATGGGATTCGAATGGGATAGATCACCTACCAACAGGTGCAGGATTTCTTCCATCCACAGTATGTCCCTGGTTAATACAATGTGGGGCCCCCTAGTTCTAAGTTGTTTTATAACCCCAATTAGCTATAGATATATCTAGCATAAACCATAGTGAACCCAGTTCTAAGCCAACTTCGCTCTCATAAATCAGGCTTCAATCCCATGAAATCACCAATTTTTCGTGGTGAAATCACCATTTTCCTATGGTTTTCCTTGGTTTTCCTATGGTTTTCCCAGGTGGGCGCTGCCTTACTGGTGAAATCGCTGGAACTGGGCGACATTGCGGCGGTGCTGTCGCAGTGCCCGGACCCGCCGCCGGAGACGTCGGCCTGGGGACCCTGGGGAGCCCACGGGGGAGCTGGGGAGATGCAATGGAAAACACCGGGGAAACTGGGAGTTCAGTAGCAAAAATACCGGAAGATGGGGCATTGAGCTATCAACAAATAGGAAGAACATGGGGATTTCACCTGCGAAAATGAAGGATTCAATTGACAGATGGGAGGGGTTGATGGTCAACAATCGAAAAAACAGGGGGATAATGGGGGTGAAATGTAAGCAAACTGAGATGGTTATTAATCGACAAAAGCGGGGAAAAAGATCTGTAGAATTGTTTTGGTTTGAGGGAACATTTTCAGTTTTTTTCCTCCATGTTTGGGTGTATTGTCAATTTAGTTCTTCTGTGGATTTTCCCTTAAACCAATCCACTGTTCACCTCTATTCTTGTATTTCTTAGTTATATGCCCCCAAATTTCGTTCATCAATGCACGAAATCTGCTGATTATCTATCAGCACGTTTCTCATTACTGGTTATACGTCACCAAAATTGGTTAAACAGCTGTTCAACAACCAGTAGTCTTTACAGTCTTTGGTTGTTAACACCAATTTAGTGGCTATGAATCGGAATTGGATATATAGGTTTAGTATAATCGTCATTGTTGCTAATAACACCAACACGGGTAATCTATAGTTCTGTATATACCCGATAATGTACAGTATATATATATATACATATCCATGACTCTCTGCCTTGGGGTTAATTGGTCAACCATCATCATATAGCCACTGATATTGGATATAACATATTATGGTTAGTGATTGATGGTCATCTAACCACGACAAACCAAATATCCGATCTTGGAGTGCTTTATCACAACATCCAATCAAAACAACGCTTAACCATGGTTGGTATTGGGGTTGCAAAGCATGTATGAATAAATCGTGGTAGCAATTTCCATACATTAACCACAGTATATGGGGGTTTCCTAAAAATGGGGGTACCCCTATTGATGGACGGTTTATTTCATGGAAAGTCCTCTTAAAGCAGACGAGTTGGGGTCCCCTATCCGATTCAAGCACTTTCCAGGTGGCCCATGCTATTGCGGAGTTGAAATTGGTGAGGCATCTGGACGGACAGTTGTTGATGATGATATCATCAAACATGGTGGTATAGGATGGGACAACAATGGAATATTCATGGGAATCATGGTAAATGATAGGGTATAATTGGTGTATATATCATGGTGGTATATAGCTGGTAGAATGGAATATTATTGGGAACATTGGGAATGCAACTGGAACTCATGTCATCATCCAATTACCCGAGCTTGTAATCAAACGCGGCTGCCTGGAATTTCCCTGAACTAAATGGACGTTTATAGCTGGGATAAAATAATGAACATCATCGAACTACATGGGGAATTTTCAATTGCCACGTTTGATTGCCGGAAAGTATAGTTTGGTATGTTCTCTCAATCTGCTACGAGTACATCATGTATTGTATATGATACATATGATTGGTACCCCACCCCAAAAAACCCACTCTTTCAAGAACCTCATATATAGCCAAAAACAACAAAAACTTAGAGACAAGGTGGGTTTTGGGAGGGGATGATACACTATGATACATATGATGATATAGAACATTGACAAACAGTGCAGATGGAGATTACCAGCAACTTCAGGGCGTTGGACGAGCAGCAACACCTGACGTATTTGGGTCGCATTCTGGCGAGGTTGCCCTTGGATCCTCACGTAACTTGGTGGTTGATGGGTTGATGGGACCCGGCTGATGGCTTGTTACCAGTCATTAAAAACAGATCGGGATTGTGGGACCTCCAGCAAAAATGATGATCCAAGGAAAACAATCCCATGGTTGTTGAGTTCGGAATATGATCTACATTCATGGTGGCTTTCCGACTTTCCTGAATTTACTACAGGGTAGAGTATCTGGAAAAAAACTGAGCGACCTCGCTGAAACACCTGACCCAACCATAGATCATGGGATTGGGGGGAATACCGCGAAAATGGTGCACATGTACAGGTTGGGACTTGGTAGGGCTCGGTACAATTTGCCCAGATACTATGTAACTGCTCTACCAACAGCAGGGATGATAGAGTAATGATGCATGGCCCATGAGACGGAAGTCCCTATGAACCAACCAGTAGGCTTGGGTATGACAGAAGGTGAACTGGGCAATGCTGTCGTGGAACATGGGCTGAACATGTCATTATCTCCTTCGTCAAATCATGAAACACCAAAACAAATCAGAATCAGGTCCTTTGGGTGCCCCCCTTTAAAACTGGTTTGGTGGAGGACTATCCCCGTATGAACCGCTGCTTTGTATTTGCCTGTACAACGACAAAGATATGTCCACCACAAACCCAACTTAGTCATACTTAATCCATTTCAAAACAACAAGTTCAACTATAGCTTACTGTACTATCTAATTCCCAAGTCACTTTTATGAAGTATAAAACATGGCATATTATACGTATTATAACTGATACTTTTGGCCAAAGCATGGCACCTTTTTCCCACCTGAGGTGGGTGTGGCGTTGCTCTTGGGCCATTGGCTCTTCGGCCTAGGGGATGTGATGGCCACCATCTGCGCGGCCATGTCCTTCGACGAACCCTTTCAGTGCCTTGGAACCCTTTCGACAGATCGAAATCGTTTGACGAAATGGGGATATCACCATGAAATGGGATGCGAATGGGATTTTTGTGGATACCCTCTGGTAAACTGTTACATAACTATGGAACATCACCATTTTTAATGGGAAAAATCAACTATAAATGGCCATTTTCAGTAGCTATATTAGTGTACCAGAGGGTAATATAATCATCTGATATGTGGGTTTCTATCAGTTCATGATTTTTTGCGGTCTGCGGATGATGATGTTTGGAATCTCTTTTGATATTTTTTGCCATTGGTGAATCCGCCAGAAACGGGGAATCTAGTGGGGAAACTTCTGGGGAATGCCCTCTGGCAATCTACCATAGCTGTGGAGTTTTCCACAACTTTGAGAGCTAAATCATCGAACTAAATCGGCTGCCAGCAGCCATGTTCGATCACAAGCGGGTATTTTTGTTGGTTTAGTTTCACCCCATAATTGTGGATATATCATGATATATCCACATTATCTACCAGCTACCATAGCCAGAGCAATTAGATATTCCTTACAAACCAAGTTAGCTAACTATGTCATAGAAACTAATTAGTAAGGATATGTTTCCATGTCTATGATCGTTTATGTTTAGCCATCAAACTAGATCTGGTCAATTTATAACGACCTCTCCCAGGTTCGCAGAGAGTGCCGGCTTTTTGCCATGGAAGATCCAGGAGAAGTACAAGGGCACCTGGGTTGCAAAGGGCTGGAGGGATGAGGTGGGGATGGGGAATGGGTTGGGATGAGGTTCTCCATAGAGGGCGATGGATCAATATCTATGAAATTTGCATTTTTTTCCATTTTGGGGGCATGAACTGATGAAGATCCATAAATCCCAGCTATTCTGATGTGAACAGATGGATACCGAGGCCTAGAAGTTTGACTTGTGATTTGGGTCTTTTTGGCTGGCCATGAATGGGGAAGTAGGCCAAGCAGCAAAGAGGGATGGATTGATGGGTACCATATGTTCTACCAACAATTCTCGTCTCACAATTGCGCTCACAATCGCACTGGAACTGAGGCACCCACAAGCACTCGGACCGTCCCGGGTGGGTGTGGTTTGGCTATGGCTCAAAACTGGGGGTATCAATGGACCCACAACATTTATATATGTGGTCAACTTTTAGGAGTGAACCATGGAGTTTTGGGGTCGATCATTTTGAGCTATAGCAGTCAATGGATTCTCATGGATCTATGTCATCCTATCATCCCCCATTTAAATCTGGATTACTTCTACTGTAGTCATGATGCGAAATGATGCGGATAATCAAGCAAAATCACAGCGAGGTTTCAAGTATCACAACATGTTCCTTAACAAATCGGCTCGATTTTTGTCAATCAGGCCCTGAATGACGCACATTGGCCCCGTCGCAGGACCAGTTTGTCTTGGGGCTGGTGCACCAGGAGGGGACCGAATTGACAGCGGAGGATTTCTTCAGAAAGTGGTGATGTCTTCCCTTGGCAACCACTTCAACTTCACATGGTTGAATGTAGATGAATGTAGGACAGAAAATTCTCTAGAAATTCAATGCTTTGGGGGTCTCACTTCTGTTTTTCCACGCTTTGCAAATCAATTTTGATGTCGTGGTCGCATGCGCAGCATGGGGGCCATCCCGCGAGCCGCTGAGTTCTCTCTTGCGAGTCTCGGTTGAACGGTGAGGAGTATGCCAGAATCATGGACACGGGTGGAGAAGCTGCGGCCAAGCGTTGCCTGGTAGCAGAAAGCTCCCGTTCTGATTGTTCACCAGTGATTTTCATTGCACAGAAATCGAAAAAAGGATGCGCTAATTAATCTGAATCCTTTTTGAACCACCCAGAACAAGTAGGATTTGAGATAATTGTCCATTAATAACCTGAATGAGATAATTAATAACCATTGTTTTGGGGTGGTATCGAGCTTTTACAGTGTTTCTGGCTTGTGGACAGGATTTTGTGTCCAAGAGGGGCTTCATCCTGCGATTATGCGGCAGGCAAGCCGATGGGTATGCCCACTAGGGTGAAATGACCCATTAAAAGCCTCATGACAGGAGATCTATATATACTATATACTGATATTAATATATGATATATATATATATACACATGTTATGTTATTTCTAAGTAGATCTATTCTGATATATTTACACATATATATATATACAGATACAGATATGAGAATGTGTGCAGTGAAAAAAATATGTTGGTCATGCGATCTGCGGATTTATAATGCTATAGATGTCGCTTGTACCAACCAGGAATTTTTGGAAGATGAGTTTGCTGCTGGAAATGGCAATGCTTGTGTTGCAAATTGAATCTCGGGGGTGCAGGGGAAACCAATCCCCAACTAGACCCCACATAAACAAAGTCAAGTATAGAGAACGATACACATCAAGATATATCTTGATATATCAAGATACATATCATTGTACAAAATAAATAATGTATGTGTATATCCTACTATCAACAACATGTATTCCCCAAGTCTAAGCTGCAGAGGAGCTGGGGAGGCCACCACGGCCAGGCCTACAATGCAGCTGAGCAGCTAAGGGCGCTACTGCAGAGTGAAGCCTTGGGTGGTTTGGCCATGGGAAGTTTGGAGGATGAGGCAGGGTGAAATGGGGAAGTTGGGTTTGTCCAAACCATTCGTTTGGATGCCCTCAAATCCCTCAAAATTTGAAGGCTACAGATGGAAAATCCATGAACATCAATGAAGTCTTGGGGGTCCAACCAATGCTTTGTTTTTGCCCTGGAGAAGTGGAGTTTTATCATGCAGTAATTATGAGAGTTGGAAGTGGATCTTGTGATCATAAAGTATAATTCAGCCAGACATGTGGCTCCAGACAGCTTTCCTGAGGGGATAGGAGAATTGAAGCTCTATGAAAGTTGAGTCGTGAAGTGTTCTTTCAGGATGCCCCTGACTTGGGACCCAGCCTATTTTTGGTTGCTTTCGGACTGCAGAATGAAGGGTTTTCAACCGGGAAGAATGCAAACCAGAACCACTGCTGCTTATTCAACCATGATTCTTGGATTTCCCACATGGCTATGGCTACAACATGATTGAACCCCAGTGTGGCATGGGTGACCCTGTAAACAAACACAGCTATGGAAAATAGCCATGATCAACATTTTAAAGTGGTGGCTCTCGATAGCTATGTTGGATTACCCTCTGGTAATTTAACATAGCTATTGAAAATGGGAATTTATAGTGGTTTTTCCCATTAAAAATTGTGATTTTCCATAGCTATGTTAGTTTACCAGAGGGTACCCTGTTTCTGACGTGGGTGAACCGGTGGCCAGGAGGGGACTGCCGCCATAGCTCTTGAGCAGCACCGGAACTACAGCGCCATTCGGGACTGGAATTCCAAGGAGACATGAACTGGAAAAAATGTTGGGGAAACTAATAGTTGTTCCAATAGTTATAGTCATAGTTTTACCAATAGTTATAGTCATAGTTATTCCATAATTTTTGTTGGTTATTGGAAAAACTATGACTATAACTATTGGTAATTGGTCATTGGATGTAATTGGAATACCCCAACCAACTTGACTTATCTAATGAGGAACTTCATCCCACAAAAAGGACGTTACCTTACAAGACTTGGAAAATGAATGGAAATTATGGGAAATGGCCCGAATGTTGCCGCGATAAAAACAAAGAAATTTCATAGGAATTATGTCATTCAAACGATTGGGAGTTGCCTAAAATGATTTTTGAAGGCGATTCTTCTTTCACGTAGTCACCAGTAGTTCCGCTTTGTATCATCAGGTCTCCTTTTCCTTCGAAAATGGACCAATTCCAACTGCATTCCAGCGCTCCTTAATTCCTTCAGCTTTTGAACATCAGATCTTGTGACCCTCCAACTTTTGACAAGAATCATGGGTTTGTCTGTACATAGGGCACCCAAAAATTCAGTGGTGGTGGTGACTCAGCATGTTCCCTATCACAATCCAATTTTTCGGCGTAAATTTCCAATTTTCAGATAGACCCTTAGAATATTGTTGGTGATAGTGATATATGAGCTACAGTACAATCAAAATTTGCGGCAATGGAGAGTAGTATCCGAGGTATCTTTATGTTTTGAAATTTAGCTGAGTCTTGGAAAACGATGATACACTCTTCAAAAAGCGAAAATATTTGCTGACACTGGAAAAGCTGGAAAACGAAAATACACTCTCCAAATTTTGATGACTACTAAGAGCTATGTATTATATAAATATTGATCGTGGCCCATATTATGATATATCATATATCATATATTATATCCCTTTAATGATAGGAATCCCCCTTTATACCACCATTTCCGTTGCTTAAATCCTCTTGTTGACCTTTCAGGAGTGGTGCTGGGGCGCCGTGCTCCTGGGACTGGTCACTGCCTTGCCGCATCTGGCGGTGCACCAAGAGAAGCGACACGTCTGGGTCGCAGAGGACACGATCGGTGCGGTCTACAGAGGCTCCATCAACTGCTGCAAGAACAGCTATGTGCCTTGGCTCGAGGGTACAAGGTGGACCCCCCTGGTGATGTTTGGTTGATTTATAAAGCCCATCTATTGATATATTTACCATCAACTATAGTTCACCTACAACTTAGCTGACTATCGGGCACCTTGGAGGATTATCCCAACGATCCGAATTGTAACTGGTTGAGCCAACCTGGTGATCGCAAGTCCCCTGGGGTTATCTCATGCAATTAAGTGGCTATAGTTATTACCCAACCTTACTAACCAGTTTCGATGGGGTGATCCTCCAAGTAGTGGGACTTTTTTGTGTGGCTTGCAGCTAGGTAGCTTTAACGTATTGTTTTGTGACGGGGGCAAGTTTGAGACTGAAGGCTACTTGGATCATGCCAGTTGGGCATTGTTACGACCTATTAGGAACATGATGATCAACGAATTTTGAGGTACCCGAGTTTCGATCATTTGGTGGGTAAAACAATCATAAACCACCCATTTTGGAATGGTTTATACCACCTATTTATGGTGATTTGGGGGATGGTTTATTATTGTTTTACCCACATTATATTAAGCCTAAGTACATTTTACCCTTCTGGGGCGCCATGCAATTATAGCTGCATGCTGGATTCTAAGCCCAATTCCCATCTATCGCTACGGGACGATCCTCCAAGTACTGCGTTTGTATACTGATGGATATGGGGAAGGCTTCAAAATTACCCCGGAAGAGGTACTGAGCTGGGCACTCTATGGCTATTGTCTCCTAATTGCTCCTGTTGGCCATCTATTTGTAACTACGGCTACCAAGCACAACAAGAGTTCGAGAACTACAGTTTCAAAGCCCCAAAACATCGACAAGATGGGTTTGTCTACAAAATTAGGGACAACTCTCATTCCATCCACTGGTTTCTCATTATTTTCCCTCAGACTTTTGCCAGTTTTGGGTGTAAGCATTTTCAGACACCCCTGCATCATATTGTTGGTGACAGTGTATATATATATATATCTACATATATATTATATAAATATATTTATCCCTTGATGGTAACCACATTTTCTGTAGAACACATCCCCAATATTTCCAATAAATTCCCTGGTCAAATATCCTGATTTTCCGCTCACCCACCAGCTTCCTTGGGTTAAATAATGGTTCGTAAAATCCAACTTTTTGCTGGTTAAACCATGTTAAACCACTGATTTTGAGTGCAGATAACGTCCCAGTATTTCCGATAGGTTCATCTGTTACTTCCAGGTTGATCTTCCCACTCCATTCACCAGCTGAGCGAAGCCAAGGTCTTTCCTTCGCCGATCTTTGCCTTTCTGGACCAAGTGAAGGAAGGGGGTTGGAGGCCGACCAGATGTCGGTGCCTTGACGACGACTTCAGGATCCACTTGAGCAGTTTGTTCAAATCCCTCGTTGGTTGATGATGAGTTTGGGGGATTATACTATACGAAGATGATTCAGGGAATATCACAATCCATGAATGGGGAATCCCCATCATTCAACCCATATTTACAAAAAAAAAGCTAGGACTCTTCACCTGGCCGTGCCGTGGACCTTTAGGCAACTCACCAACATGCCACCGCTGCTGGCTCTGCTGAAGCCCTTTGCCAACGGCGAGATTCGAATGGATGAGCAGGTCCTGGGACCCGGGGGGTGGGATGATGCAACCGGTGGCGAAGAAACAAACACGAGGACATGAAACACACAGGGTGGGTGGTACCCCAAGGTGAGTTCTCAACTTTGACATCTTTACAAAGTCGATTCAAACGAACATCAACAGTTCTACCATCGTTTTACCATGCAAATACTGTATGTTTTCTTCTGTGAATTCTTCCTTAATTTGCTTTCAGAATCATTCAAAAGGGAACCTGTAGGACTTTCCCAAGTTCTTCCCAAGTTTCCCCCCCCCCCCCCAGGTCTTTCCTTCACCTCAAACAAATCCCTGTACTTCTAGGACAAGTGATCCTGAACCGCTCTCCATTGTACTAGGATGGGAGCTGCGTGATCATTGGCAACTGGATTCCCCTCGGACCTGTGCACGTGGAGACCCGGCATGCGTCACTGGAATGATGGGAATTCCACGGGGAATTCTTCCGTGCCGAACTTTTCAGGTTCGTGAATTAGAATTCACCCGGATACATCCCAACTATGTACTAGATATTCACATTTCATGTCATCAGACAATACTATGAAATATTATGAATGTATTTAAACAAATATATCAAAGTATACAGTATTTATATCATATGATTTTATCCCATTACCTCCAAGATTCGATAGTGTCATGTACATGTGTTTGGTTGCTGCTTTCAAGAGGACTTTGAGAGCGGATTTTGACCAAAAACAAGCACAACTGGGATAACGATGTCACCATACATGTAAGCCATTTACAAAACATCGCCAGTTTCTAAGTTTGAATCTTGATTGCAAGAATGGGTTCATGCTTGGTATTTCAATATATTTCATCGGATATGATATGATCCATTGTCGAGGCAGTTGGCAAGTTACCATGATTAAACCACCGCCTGAGGACACGGTGAACTTGCTCCTGGTCCTGCGGCGTCGATTGGAGGTGAGCGACGAGCGTGAACCAATGATGACGGGGCATAGCCATGCTTGTTTCAATACCAGTAATACCGCACAAGGCGGTGGTGGAAGTTTCAAGAATAGGAAACCTATAGGATATTTTCTTTAGATGAAATTAGTACAATGGATATTCATAGATGTCCGCAACCGCAAAAATATGAACAATTTATGACAATTAATAGCATCTGATAAATGGAGGTTTTGATGGGGAAAATCAGCTGTAGTCTATATGGGGGATTTCCAATTTCTATGTTTGATTACCGGAACGTAGTATGATTTTGGATGATTCAGACTGATGGGTTTAGTAATGATCTTGGAATCGGTCCAATTTTCTTATGTATTGTTTTTTGACTAGTTTATTTTTTGGCCAACCAATTTCTGGATGATTTTGGGGCACCACTATTTCAGGAAAGAGGTCCAATATTTGGAAATCAAGGCCTCAAATAAACATTGAGTCATTTTAAAATATTGGCGTTTTCATTCCTTGCAACGCGTATCCCATCCTACACCCAAGATCTTCCCGGTGAACATAGGAGCCTTCCGGACAATTTGCCAATATGACAGGACACCCTGTGCGAGTATGCCGATCGGCGCCACAGATGCATATTTCGCTGCATGGGAGACCACCTATGGACGACCATTTCGGGTACCCTCTGGTAATCAAACATGGCCAGCTGGAAATTCCCGGAACTAAATGAACATCATCAATCAATATGGGATTCTCCAGCAAGCCATGATGACATGTAGGGCATGGCCTTTAGGATGCATCATGATTCGCCGCGCCCCAAGGATTGCAGAAGGTGAGTTCCAAAGAGACAATGAGCTCACACAGCTTTTGCAGGAGCCAATCTGCCAAACAGATTGAGTGGTTTCCTCACGAAACAAGCTTGGCAAATGTATGCAAATCTGATGGTTCTCAGAACTGCACCTGAAATCTTGACTGATATACAGTACATATATATATATATATGTATTAGACATTAGACCTTGCACCAAAAACAAGGCATCAAGGGGCCCAACAGTTTATAACAAGCCAGCGATTTTTCATCCCTCCAAAGACTTCCGACGAAGGTCCTCTACACCCAAATCATACCAAAATCACCTCGATCATCTGGGCCTAGGGTATACCGACCTTAGAGCAACCGTGGGAGGACCTCCTTAGTGGTGCTTCCCTGCGTTTCCGCGAGCCGCCGGTTGCTGCAGCGCAACCTACCGCCGCCCCACGGGGCAGCGTGGTCGCCCCGCGGGGCACGGTGGCGGCGGCAGTGAAGCCAGCGTTCCAGTGGGGAAACCAAGCATGGCTGGGAAATCCCCCGAACGAAATGGAGGTTTTAATGGAACAATCATCTAATTACTATATGTTATGATAAATGATGATAAATGTTTTTTTTTTTTTTTTTGCATCGTTGTGTTAGTGTTTGATTACCAGAGGGTATCCTAAATTAGATTCAGCCAGATGCTGGAAATTTAATGAAATTTTAGTAGTTTTAGGTATGAGTGTAGCTTGTGGACCAGACAAATCTGATGATTCAATGGTTCAATATGAGTTTGTTTGAAACATAGTTTACCCCTAAACCCAATGGTATCCCAATGGTAAATCATCATTTTGCCTTTCGCAGAGGCCAGTTGGAGGTATACTTACCCCATTTCCAGAGACACCCATCTGGTTCATGTCCAATGCTTCAAGAAATCCAAGCGCCGTCTTCCGCCCTTGGTTTCCAGGTTAACGGTGACCATGACGGGTGGATCTGTCCCGGCCGAGCCCGTGCCCAAAGCTGCGAAGAACAAAGGCCTCCGGGCGAGAGTGGCAGCAGGGTTTCTGGATTTCTGGGCATTTTTGGCCAAGAAACACTCAAGAGAATGGGTAATTACTGTATGCCAACAACATGCTAAACTTACTGAAGCAGGAATGGGACATGTTTTTTGGGATTGGAGAACTGAAACTGGAAGATCATCTTCCCGGATTCCAGTTCCAGGGTTGTTTCTGGGTCAACTTCATAGTAGCTGGGTCATCACATTCTCCACTTTTTCCAGCACTGATTTGAGGATGTTTGAAATATTTTTTGGAAGAAACAACCTATTTGTAGGCCAGAGCAGCGTTCTTTCAAATCTAAAACAATCCATTGAATTTTGAAAAGAAACAGTGAACCCGGAGAGTTCCCAGAGAGGGTCCCCCGCAGTCCCTTGCCCGATGAATTTCTCCTAGGTATCGATTGGTGGAGCTGATTCACGAAACAGATCCTCGACTGTCCCTCGTGCATCATTTTCTACGCCTCGCGTGCGTCGCGAGTGCAGGGTGCGAGCGCAGTTCACGTATGTACATATGGCTGGTCAAATTGCCTCACAAACTTTGAGCATGAAACTGAAACATGTCTTTTTTTAACACTTTTTTTTGCGAATCTTTGCCACTCAACCACCGTGTCGTTAGAGCTTGGTGGATGACAATTTGACCAGGCAGGGATAAGGAAAAAAAATGTCGGCGATGTCCTGCGAGGTGGGACGATTTCATCTTGCTCAGGGACGCCCAACATGCCTGAAGTGGTGCATTTAAATTTGTTTCCCCATAAAAACCGATGTTTTCCTCCACAAATATACATGTTCCATCATTTTCCCATCAAAGATGAGTTTTTTCCTCCGCATTGCTGGGCCAGATTACCGCAGAGTATCCAGTATATCTATATATATATAATTATATAATGATATATATATATATATAATGATATATATATATATATATATACAATGATATATATATATATAATGATATATAGATAATTAGATATTATATATTAATGTGTATGTATTGTATTATATCATATTACTTGGACAGTTGATTGCCGGCTTCATCTTCCAACCACTTTCCCATTGGCGTTGCGCGTCTCGCTTTCTCGGGCTCCGCACCACCAAGGTGGGTTCAAACGGGAACCCCGTAGGGGGGCCCCAGATGCTGGAAGATGCTGGATGCCATCTGGCAAACATACAAAAAACGGTAGGTCATCACCATTGTTAAGAGGTAAATCATCCATAAAACGACCATTTTCCATAGCAAACTGTTTGTTTACTGGAGGGTATTGGAACTGTCTTCACTATTCTTGGACCCCCCTTGGTCACGTCTGACGTCTCCGTCCCGTGAGGCATCACCCCGAAAATTTGCCCGTGCGAATCTCGCACGGTTGGCCGCTCAGGGGGCTCAGGAGTTGTTGGGATTGCCATGGAATTGGATGAACAATAATTCCCATTGCAGTCACTACAATCCCAGAAATACATAATACATATAACTTTCAAACAGTGGGTACAACTGTACAGCCCCATATGCATCAAAACACATCAACACCGCCTGGTATTTTATGCATTACTCACCTGAAGTTTCTGAAGCTTGTGAAGTCGGGCGTCACTGATGAGTTTGATCCAATGGAGATTTTCAGGTCGGAATTGTGAGTGGCTAGAACTGAGGTACTGACCATTTACACTCCAAAAAAACCATATGGATAATATGGGTACAGGTCGAAACCCTGTACTCTTGGTGAGCTGCAAAATAAATGGTAAATGGACGTTCATAGCCCAAATCTATAGTCATATAGTTTTCAACAAGTCCCCACATCCATTTTCAAGAGGAAATTTGTTTTCCTACTGCCCTTTCCTGGGCAATTCCATTCGATTCCAGGTTGTTTTCTGGTGTATATATTATAAGCCAGCACATAAGCCATATAAACTACCACATAAACCAGCCATAAACTACAATTTTCATGGTTGTTTTTTTCTTTCCGCCTTCACGAACATCTCCATGCTATGAAGCCCAGCCGCTGTGGCTGCAACAGTTTGGCGACCAAGGCTCTGCATGTCTTCCGGCCGTTGGCGGTCGCAAAGATACCATGGCAGTGATGTTGTGGCAGCTCCCAGCGGTGCAGTTCCATGGGGCCGTGGATGTTCCAACCCCCTCACCAGAGTGGAATGGTCAGGAAGTTGAGGTGGTGGAATCTTGTGAATTTGAGCGTGTCAGAGTCTTGTGCAACATTTGGGCCACGCTCAGGTGTGTCTCAAAGAATTTGATGCGACAACTGCGAACTTGCAAAACATATTTTATTTTCCTTGAGAAGAGGAAACATCTGCCCCCTTCCAATCTTTTGTGATAGAAAATCCATAGCTGTTGCTCATTTTGCAAACTTTGGCAACATCTTGATGTTTGTTGCTGATACGGATTGATACGGGTTTGTCTATAGAAATGGCGTATCCTCCAAGTTATGTCCATTCGAGTGGGCAAATTTTGACAAGCCATTGCCTTTTGGGGTACCCTAGTTTCAGACAAGCCCGTATCGGAATTTTGTTTCTCACTTTCCAACAGAAGCACCTCCCCTTGAGGCCAGAATTGCATCGAACCTGCCATTTGTTGAAGCAGCCGCTCCTTTTTATGGTCAGGGACTCGGCTGCGAGAATCGCAGGATGCTAAACGCCAAAGTCATGTAAAGAAATCGACATATAGACTAAGAACGATTAAGAATCTGAATCTATATAGATATATGATATTCATACGAAGACTATAGATATTACATATATATACACGACATAATTATACATTTATCTAGAGATATAATCATGTAATGATATGAAATCAGCGTGTGTTGTATCTTTCTTTCGTCGCCCTCAGGATCGACCCGCTGCAATGTTCCTGCTGGTCGATGGGCTCAGGGAATCCAGCGTTGGGGCGCCCGGGTGAACGGCATCTAACCTCGCGTCAGCCACGCCTCAGTGTTTCACGAGTGATCCCATTTCTGTTGATTCACTATTTCTAACCCTTTATTAAACCCGGTTTGGTAAGTGAGTCATCAATTTCAAATGAAATAGCTCCTAATTATTGGCAAGCTGGTGGTTTATTACTATTATGAGTCATATTGAGTCATCATGATTGATGATTTGTGGTTTATTTCTCGATCGTTTTTGGGGACACGTCCTGAACTCAGGTCCCCCAGGTCCCCCAGGTTCAAGCCGCAGGCTGCGGCGGCATTTTGCGCTCAGAGATTTCACACCTTCTTTTTGCCGCGGTTGGAAGCTCAGACTTCCGGGCAGTTCTGGCCCAACTGTTGTGGCCATTTTTTAATTTAAACAAATGATGATGATATCATTGTCACTATAAGGTATCATTTAAACTGTAGATGCCGTACATATACATATGTATATATATATATATAATTATATATATATAATGTGTGTGTGTATATATATACATACACCGTATATACAATATTTTGGTATTGCCTACAGACTACGATCGTTGCTATTGCTGGCATTACTATGTTGTTTTTGGGTTTTTGAAGCATACCCTCATTGATCTCATTTGGCTGTTTCAGGCCATTTTGCACTTATAGATACCAGCAGGGGGGGTCAAGGATTCTGAACCGTAGATGCTGTTGGCGTTTGACGAGCCCATGGGTGGGGGAATGGGCTACCGAGATTGGCTATGACTTTCAGTCTGGATGACCACGTTCTCAAGTGTTTTTTGGAAGTAAGGCAATATAGAAGAATAGAGTGGGCGTCTCTAGGACATGGTTTCTTGGCATTTTGTTTTCTTGTTGTGCTCATTCATTCATATTGGATTCCCACTGGGCGTGGGATGAGAATTTGTTCGATCAGAAGTTGAGCACCCAAAAAATCAGGATCCAGGAAGTGGGTTGATTTGAAGGGTTGGTTCTAAATGCAACCTGACAAGACCTTACAACCGACAACCTTTGCCAGCTCAAATGTGCCCCAGCCCTGAATCAATTGCTGATCTTGGAGCCGTCCATGCCGCCCAAAGAGGCTGCAAGTGACGACATGGAGCAATCAGCTGATGGATGTGAAATGATTGACCTTCATGTGCTTTGTCTGAATGGTAACGGTTGCAAATTAACCATCCCTTCTTCCACCCTGGGCAGAGATGTGCGCCAGAGAGTCTTAGAGCAACTTCCGCCAAAGAGAGGGACAAGACTTGCACTCCATTTCCTTGCTTCGCCGCTAGTACTCGGCCAAACATTGCGAGAGCAGGGCATTGCAGGTCAGGCAGCGACGCTTTCCTGCACTTTTCTTCCGACAAATCTGATTGCTTCATGGCACTATGCCCGGGGAATGCCTGTGGTTGAGGGAGAGTTTAACTTGGAGGGTCTGACGCAGATGGTAGGGAGAGGTCCTGGGGAGTGCTTGCTCCACCTCCCTATGAGCCTGGAAAAATTGACCTTTGGCAATAAGTTCAACCAGAGCCTGAAAGGAGTCACCTTTCCAAGCAGTCTTCAAAGCTTGACCTTCGGCAGTCATTTCAATCGCAGCCTCGAAAGAGTGATTTTTCCAAACAGTCTTCAACACTTGACCTTTGGCGATGAATTCAACCAGAGTCTGGAAGGAGTGAGCTTTCCAAGCAGTCTTCAAAGCTTGACCTTTGGTTGCAACTTCAACCAAAGCCTCGAAGGAGTGATTTTTCCAGACAGTCTTCAAAGCTTGACCTTAGGTCATAAGTTCAACCAAAGCCTGGAAAGAGTGACTTTTCCAAACAGTCTTCAACGCTTGACCTTGGGTACTCGGTTCGACCAGAGCCTGGAAGGAGTGACCTTTCCAAGTGGTCTTGAAAGCTTGACCTTCGGAGCTGATTTCAACCAGAGCCTGGAAAGAGTGACTTTTCCAAGCTTTCTTCAAAGCCTGCCCTTTTTCAGTTTGTTCAATCAGATGCTGAAAGGAGTCACCTTTCCAAGTAGTCTTCATCGCTTGACCTTTGGCCGTCATTTCAATCACCGCCTCGAAGGAGTGACCCTTCCAAGCAGTCTTGAAAGCTTGGCCTTTGGCGATGAATTCAACCAGAGTCTGGAAGGAGTGNGGCCGTCATTTCAATCACCGCCTCGAAGGAGTGACCCTTCCAAGCAGTCTTGAAAGCTTGGCCTTTGGCGATGAATTCAACCAGAGTCTGGAAGGAGTGAGCTTTCCAAGCAGTCTTCAAAGCTTGACCTTCGGTTACAAGTTCAACCAAAGCCTCGAAGGAGTGATTTTTCCAGACAGTCTTCAAAGCTTGACNAGTGAGCTTTCCAAGCAGTCTTCAAAGCTTGACCTTCGGTTACAAGTTCAACCAAAGCCTCGAAGGAGTGATTTTTCCAGACAGTCTTCAAAGCTTGACCTTAGGTCATCAGTTCAACCAAAGCCTGGAAAGAGTGACTTTTCCAAACAGTCTTCAACGCTTGACCTTGGGTAATCGGTTCAACCAGCGCCTGGAAGGAGTGACCTTTCCAAGTGGTCTTGAAAGCTTGACCTTCGGAGCTGATTTCAACCAGAGCCTGGAAGGAGTGATGTTTCCAAACAGTCTTCAACGCTTGACCTTGGGCACTCGGTTCGACCAGAGCCTGGACGGAGTGACCTTTGCAAGTGGTCTTGAAAGCTTGACCTTCGGTAGTCGTTTCAATCGCAGCCTCGAAGGAGTGATGTTTCCAAGCAGCCTTCAAAGCTTGAACTTCGGACATGATTTCGACCTGAGGCTGGAAGGAATGACTTTTCCAAACAGTCTTCAACGCTTGACCTTGGGTACTCGGTTCGACAAGAGCCTGGAAGGAGTGACCTTTCCAAGTGGTCTTGAAAGCTTGACCTTCGGAGCTGATTTCAACCAGAGCCTGGAAGGAGTGATTTTTCCAGACAGTCTTCAAAGCTTGACCTTAGGTCATAAGTTCAACCAAAGCCTGGAAAGAGTGACTTTTCCAAACAGTCTCCAACGCTTGACCTTCGGACATGATTTTGACCAGAGCATGGAAGGAGTGACTTTTCCAAACAGTCTTCAACGCTTGACCTTGGGTACTCGGTTCGACCAGAGCCTGGAAAGAGTGACTTTTCCAAGCAGTCTTCAAAGCTTGACCTTTGGCTTTTTCAGTTTGTTCAATCAGATTCTGAAAGGAGTCGCCTTTCCAAGTAGTCTTCAACGCTTGATCTTCGGCCGTCATTTCAATCACCGCCTCGAAGGAGTGACCCTTCAGTGAGCTTTCCAAGCAGTCTTCAAAGCTTGACCTTCGGTTACAAGTTCAACCAAAGCCTCGAAGGAGTGATTTTTCCAGACAGTCTTCAAAGCTTGACTCTTGGGTATGCGTTCACAAAGACTGGAAGGGTCGTCTTGCCAAGCGGTGTTCGCAGTTTTTCTTGTGGTGGTGTGTTCGTCAGCAGCCTATGATCAATTTGAGATGACTTTGGAACAAATCACCTGCGCCGCTGTGTTGCACAGCTTGCTGCTGGAGACTTCCTAAACAGCTAATCAAGAGCTGTGTGGAGCTGGGCAAAAAGAAGAGAAGGTGAACATCCCTGCTGTTCCCTTGCCAATGAAATGGAGATCTGATAGGTGCAACCTCTTTCACCTAATCCCATGGCCCATCGAAGTACCACAGTGGTTCCTCCCTTTGTGGTGGCTATGTTGGTTTATAAACCCATCAAACTATAGATCTACCTGCAGCAGATCTTAGTCAACCTACTTGCAAACTAATGTAGCTCGTGCTAGTGTACATAGAATATCAATCCATATCAGTCCCAATTTTTCTTGGTTGGATCCGAACATGGTGCTTAGAAATCATCGCGATAGCGGTGAGAAACCCCTGGATAGAAACCACCAGCCAGTGATGTTGGGTCTCAAACCCATTGAGTGTGTCTGAAATGTGGTATACCCATAAAGTCGCAATGATTCTTCTGGTGAACATGATGATACGCCATCAAATTTGGGCGGTGTTTTCCATCTCATTTTCAGGCAAACCCATTTCCTACAAGTTTTTGGAGGCCTAAATTCTGAAACAAGTGGTCCCCCCATCCATTGGTTCATCTTGTTCCCCATTAAAACAGCGTCATCCCCACCAGCGCCACGGTTTTCCAAGGCTAAGCAGCCGGCAAGATGAGCATCCTGGATCTGAAGATGGGGGATTTCACCGAAATGGGGAACTGGGGACTTTTTTACTGGGAATATGATGGGAGATATAAATTTACATTTGATGGTCGGAGCTGATTTTTTTTTTGGGATTTGTCCTGAAATTTGAGGAAAAGCAATGGTTTCCCGATGAAAATTGTCTACAAATGGTGAGTTTTCCAGATCCATGTTAATTGTCCAACCATCCGAAACACATGGGATATGGGCTTGGTACCCGAAAGTCATAGGACACCCACAAGACGACTTAATCATCAATATCCACATGAAACTGGGCATAAATCTGAGTATGCCACGCCCCATTTTCAGACACGCCCATGTGATGGGTGTGCAACCAGTTCACTGGCTGTTGGTATTCAACTATGTCAGGCAAAAAAGGGGGATTATGCTTTCATCTTTCTGTGATGAGTTATTGAAAACCACCAGATCAGGTCATTCCAACCTTTTATTCTGAATTCTTATTTCTTGGAGGGGATCATGCGTCGTTCAGCCGGAAATGATGGAGCTTGCGCCATTCCACATCGTTGGGTCGACGGACATTTTTTGTCAACTCGTTATCCTTGGTTTGATCCCACCCCCCAATGTTCAACACCCTGATGGAACGCATGAAGGATTTCTTCATCTTTGGGTCCCATGAAACATGCGGTATTTCATGTTGTATGAGCTTTTCTTCCATGGCTGGATTTCAGAATGGTTCAAACATGTTCAAACCATGGTAGCCACTCCCCATTTTTGTGCAGGCCGGAGGACTTTGAATTGGTGGAGATGGTGAACCAGGTGCCGAATGTGGAGATGTTCTGACCTGGGATCAAAATATGGATTGTCTGAAAATAGCTATTTCTTTGCTATTTCAATATATAGTAGGTGACTGGAACATAGAATGACGTTTTGGAAAACGCAACCAAGGAAGAGCTTTCATGGAATGACGTCCCCCAGTAAGGCATAGAATGAGGCAAGGGTTGATTTCTGACACTAAGAATACCTCATCGGTCAAAATCATGTATTTTTAAACATGAAACACGCTATTTTGCATGTGAAATTGGCTCATTTCGC